>JASDQU011507552.1:0-22746 GCA_032191745.1 Picea mariana
CATCTGGTACTTGAACATTTATGTGGGGTAAAAGGAGGTTGCCCCCTCGAAGAGGCTTATTATCTGAAATTCTCTCGTTTTCAAGGCATTGAGTACTTATTCCGAGGTTTTTCTATGCTATATTGATATTTGGTTCTTAACACAATGTCTCTCCTCGACATCATGTTGGAAGGTCTTTCCCTCCATGTCTTACTCTCTGCATGAGCTAACTGGTTCCCTCTTTCTAGGAGAACCCTGGTCCAAAACGACCACTGCCACACCAACCATGATTTTGTTCCCTATGTCTTTTAAGGATCTCCACTTTAAATGAGAATAAATACAAGGAGAACCACCATTCTAGCTAAAATGATGAATGTGGGTAAACTGGAATCACATCATTTCTTAATTGCCCAAAATGTAAAGAGAGTAAGGCTCAACACAACAACAATAGTTAGAATAGTCGATTCCATTATAAAACTCTATGGCCACCACTTGTGAGACCTATTTGATACCTCTTCGATCATAATAACAAGCAAAGAATTATTTCCATCAAATCCAAACAATATAGTTCTGGTCTGCCACCAAACTAATTCAACCAAACAATATAGTTCTGGTCTATATTTTTAGGCAGGCCGGTCGCTTTTCTCGAGGAATTCCTCATCCAGATATATGACCCCCAAGATGCGTCCATATCTTGTGCTCGACATGCGTCCATGATTTTATGATAATTATCGCCCAACAAATTTCGCAGTGGAGCAGCCACTCTATACTAAGCTCTACTGGAAAACGCTAACAATGGGATTTCAAAGGTAATGAACTTACCATAATGATCCAAACACTCGGAATATTTCCCACATTGAATTTGTAAGTGCGGGATCATCCTTCTCGTGTGTAACACTCCCAAGTTTTCAGTGCATCCCAAAGCGTTGGTGGAAACCTTTCAATTCGTCTGGTTGCAACCATTTGTTTTCAAGGCCTGTGCACGAACTAAGAGGTCGCAAAGGTATATGATGCAATTTCAAGCTGAAATTATATATAACATTCGTAACTTGTTCATCACACTCTTTAGAAGCGCTTTGCTTCTTTGTTTTGGGTAATAACCAAAAATTGGAGCATGGCGTGGAAGGTGCTTTGACAACTTAATCATAATTATCATGACATAAGCTATGTGCATGTCGCAGATAAATACCAATGCAGTAGTTGCAATGAACTCGGTGATGGTTTCAGATTCCAATGCTCGCCCTGTAACTTCAACATCCACGACTCGTTCTCTAAAGCTCCCAATGTGCTTACTCCCCAACACCACAGTCGTACTCATCCTGAACACTGACTTGACATCAAGTGAGTTCCAGTTGCACCTAGACATCATTGCGAGGTTTGTGGAGAGAACGTGATTGGGCGTTTAACATATGGTTTTTGTCAGTCTTTCAAGGACTTCCATCTATCGTGTGTATATCTACCTCACAATATACAACATCCTTTATATCCAGAGCATGTGCTAAGTGCCACGTCTAAAACATTTGAGTGTCTCATTGGAAAAACATCCATGACCCCTCTTCGAAATATCCATTAATCACATCATTGTCTTAGAGTTTATCCGAAGTAGAAAAATCATTTTTCCTGGGCCCTCCCATGAGGGAGTCAAGCCCAGTACCGCTCTGATACCATGTTGGTTTTTCTTCATATGAGATATGAAAGATATTCGATATTTTATTACAATAATGAGTGTTCCATATATAGGGAACATAAGGTGACGATCCATGAAAGGATGCATCCCTTGAATAATCAATAACTACTTATTATTATCATTTACTTATTATATACTATATTTAATAACCAATAATAATTATATTATTAATTATTATCTTTAGAGAATGTCTTCCCGATGTTGTCCAAACATCAACACTTTGTTCATCTCCCTTGCTACGATTTATGAGCAATTCCACTGAATTATCTTCTTCTTCTCTCCCTTTGTCTTCTGAAATGACAGAGTTTAAGGGATTTCTGTCAACTTCCTCACAAGAAACATCCTCACTAACCCTCTCTCCTATGCTCTTTACAAGAGATACTTTGATCTCCCCTACCATCAAAGCATGGTTAAGGTCTTTTCTTACCTCCAAACTTTGGGAAGATGTTTCTCCTTTCTCCTCGATGACATTCTCTATTGGATATCCTCCTTCTGCACCTATAATATGTGCACTGGCCTCTTCTGGGCTACTTGGAAGGAATATGTTCATTCCCCCAATGATCAAAATGCATCTCTGATCCTCCTCCTCTGTCAGCACTCCTTACTAATATAAACTCTTCTATGAGTTCTCGATACTTTCAAACAGTCTCACCTCATATTTTTTCTCTGTCAACACTCCTTGATGATTTGAACTCTTTCATAAGTTCATGTGACTTTCAGACAGTCACATCTCTTCCTTGCCCACCTGACAATCTAAACTTTTCGTTCTTCCCTCCTCGTAGGTTGTGATATCTTCAATTGATCTCTTCGTATTGCCCTCCTGGAAATTTTTGATATCTTCAGTTGATATCACTTTCTCCTCATCGAGGCTCTCTCCAATTTATGGTTCAGTACAGATGTAAACCATCTCCTCCTCTGTGTCACTGAGGTTTTCCACTTTCCTCAGCCACCTTCTCAACATTTGCTACTGCTTCCTAGAAATCAATTGTTGAATAGGCTACTTTACCTTCCCATTCATGGGCCACTCATACATGCAGCTTCCTTGTTGCATTCTTTGTCCATCTCTTCTTGGCTCATCTACGTGTGGTTTCCTCTCGGACCTTGCTTATGGCCTTTAGTAGCCATCTTCCCCTTCTGCCTGCCCTCCTCACAATTTTGTGAGCTTCCACTTGATTGTTGTGAGCTACATACATCCTCTGCCAAGATTCTCCTCGCTTAGCCTCTCGATTCACCTGTTGGAACCTTCTTTGAGATTTTACACTCTTGTTGAGTGTAGGTGCACACCTTGCTCTCGCTCCTTCTCCTGAGCACTCCTTTCTATCTGGTTGTTGTACTCCAATTGATCACCTCAAGAGCTCCACATGCTCTCCTTTTCTTCAAGAAAGCAATTGGTCCTTCTCTTTCAACCCACCAAGCTACCTATCTTCTGTCGCACACTTGTAAACATTCTTCACACAAAGAGCATCAATACTTTGCCTCTCCTCCTTTTCCTGTTGTCTATAGACAAAATTCCACTTTGATACCTCTTGATGGTATCATAAAAAAACTTATATGTGCTCTGATACCACTTGATTCAAACCCCCACCCACTCCCTGGGTTCTGCGCGACCTCCCGGTCTAGGATCGATCAAATTCGGGAGTTGGATCAGCTCGCAGGCTCCTTTTGATCCCTCAAAACAAATTACACATGTCCTTTACCTTCCTTCCTAAATACCAAATCCACTTTTCAAGGGGCCTTAAGCACTGACGATCCCTACAAGGGACTGTGGGCCAAAAACCATGAGCTAAATCTCCAATCTTCGAAGAATTCAATACTTCGAAGCTCCTGGGCTTCGGGAATCTTAACAAAACAATATCGTGTTCTTGTCGAACGTCGAAGTGGCAGAGCGTCAAATGACAACAAAGATCAACGGTCCACAGGACTCATTGAAATCCATAGTGGGGAATGACTTCGGGACTTCGAGCTTCAACAGTCCTATCCGCTCCAACAGGCTATTCTCCTGGAGCATCGAACCCTGGACCAAATCGGATGGCTCATGTTCTACCGCCAAATCGACGATTTATAACCGCTTCGTAGCTCCAGACTTCAGGGATTTTCAATGCACCTCTCCACAGTTCTCTCGAAGTGTCGAACTAACAAAATCGTGAAGGGGTTAAATCGATGGTCCTCCACTCTCTAGCGACCAACGACTAAGTTCTGCTTCGGAATCCCGTCCTTCGGGAGTTCCAATATGTGCACACACACAAGTATCTGCATCGTCGAACTCTGAAGTGACGAGGAGTCGTGATCCACACTCCATGTGTCCCTTTCCAACCAATGACCAAGATTAACTCTGGCCTCTGGGACTTCAGGAGACTCAACTCAAACCAACTACACTTCAATTTCTTCTAGAGTGCCAAGTCTCTAGACTGCATGATCTAGCGCCACATGTCCCCTCTTGTTAACGACTGGGATCTACTCCGCTCTTCGGAGCTTTGAGAGTCTTGAACACTCCACGCCTCTGTTCTCTTAAATAGTCGGGATTCTGGACTACCCCTGATTTGCTGACACGTTTCCTCTCCGATGAACGATCCTGATTCACTTCGGACTTCGGGACTTCGAGAGTCTTGTCTCTTTTGCGCTCAATTTCAGAAAATCTTTGAATTTGCAAAGTATGACAGACTTCCAGGGTTAAACCCCACGCTACTTACCTGGATCTGACGATTGTTGATCCTTATGCTCAGATCATATGGATGAGATCTGTACCCCTCCTCTGTGCACTCCTTCTCCCGTCTAGACTTAGATCTGATGGTCTAGATCTCTTTTAACAACGAATCCAACAGTTGTTGTAGCTCCTCCTCTTCTATGGCTACGCTTTCCTTCAAATGAAGAATTTATTGATATTTTTCAAAGGCTCGGCCTTTGACTCTCCTTTGGAAGCCTGATGGCTTGGTCTTTTCCTGCGCTGCCTCTCCTGAGCTTTGTTCAACACTTCAAATGAAGTGTGGGTGCACACTTGTGCTCCTTTCCTGAACTCGATATTTAAGAAAATCTATTGTGCACTCTTTGTGTTACCTCTCCTCTGACAACTTGGGACCTTTGAAGGTCGCCTACGCACTCCTTGTGTTTCTCCTACAGTCTGGAAGTTAGACTATACTCAACATTTTGCACTCCTTGCATAGGCACTGCTCACATTTGCGCTATTTCTCCTGAACTTTCAGCTTTTTAGATTCAAAGGGTGCAGTCNACTCCTTGGATGTCTACACTCTTCCTCCTGAGCTTTGGCACTTGAGATATTTGGCCTCTGACGCACTCCTTGTGCTTGCCTTCTTAAGTTTGACTAATACTTAACAAAGTGTTGTCTTTGTGCACTCCTTGCACTCTGAGCTTCTAAAAGACTCGGACTTAAATATTTTTCTGAAAATCTTTCTGCGCACTCCTTGCACTCGTCTTCCTTGAGACTTTCTCAACACTTGGCTAAGTGTTGGCCCTGTGCACACCTTGCACGGGTCTTCCTTGATATTTTACACTTTACGAAGTGTAGGTGCACTCCTTGTGCTTGCTCTTAGAGTATTCAGTAACATATTTTGTCTCTTTCATTCTTTACTAGAAACACTTACTCCAAGGTTTTTCTCTTCATATGCCCATATCATTTGTAATTTGTAAAAAATTATGTACCGAGATATTTAAACATGCTTTTAAAATGTTTCAGGTCCTTGAATCTACTAGGATTTACTCACTCTCTTTTCAAAACATGCATATCTATCACCATTCCAAGATTCATGAGGGCATCACGAGTTTTCAACAACTAAGATCATTTTGATTACAATATCTTTATAGTTCTTCTTTCTTCTCCATCAAAAAGTTCAACCTCCAAATTTATTATGCTCTAAGTCCCTTGAACTATCATCAATGACTTGTCCACTACTACTTAAAGAGTCATACCTATCATGAATTACTTATCCACTACTACTTAAAGGGGGTCATACATTTTAGCAAATTTAAAATCCTTTTATTACAGTGAAAACCAACCACCTTTCTAAAAAACATAATAATAACCATAATAATGGCAAATAACCCTTCTACCATCACTTTTGACTTGAAATAGAATCCTCTCTAAGTCCTAAAACATTGGAGAATATTTCAACATTTCCATTCAGCCATGTAGAAAGTATGCTAGTTTGTTAGTATAATTTGTTCAAATATTTTTTTGGGAAACATTGTCAACGGTAAGTTTTAGAATTCTAATTCGAATGAAATGTGAATGGAACTAAGTACCACTAAATTATAAAAAATCTAAAACATGGTTAACTCTGAAATGTTTAATCTAATGGGGAGGAGTTGAGGGGGGAGCTATTTATAGGGGAATATAACTGTCTTATAAGACAGCCAAGCTCAATCAAGTTTCTACAATTCTAATGGCAGCATTCCACTCATAGACAAATTGTTCTTCCATCCAACATTTAACTCCAACCTGGACTAAACTTAACTTTAAAAAAAATTAATTAACTTAAAACCATTTAAACTATCTACTACAATTGGAATCAACCTTAAAAACATTCAACCATTTATTAATCGGAATCAACCTTAAAAACATTCAACTATTTATTATTCATGCTAATTTTTCTTTTTTAATAAACTTTCCAGCAATGAAAATAAAATACTATTTCGTTCAGCGTATCAAAAGAATGAATAAAATTCTCATTGAAGAAAGAGCGAGCATAACATCACAATAGCTGGCAAAGCACACACAGTAGCTGCCCATCTGCCCAAGATCACCATATCTCTGTAAAACATCTAAAGCGCAATGCGGGCAGCGAGCTATGTAATTAAAAATATTTCAATAAACATATTAAATGAATTAGTAATTCGTAAAGACCAGCCGTCCAAAACCAACCTAATAACCAGAACAAGAGGAGCAATTTCTCCACTCAAATAAAATCAGGCTGAGCTGCACAGTGTTCTTTTATTCGTTCTCTGTGGCCGCCTATACCAGGAAAACTCCCATGCATGCGAGCATGAAGACCAATAACCCACGGCAGACACCGGCAGCTGCAGGGGCGAAGAAAGTGCTGCTCGATTCGGAGGCGGCGGGGGCCTCGGTGGGGCTCTCAGCTGGTCCGGCTGGAGAGGGGGGAAACGAGACGGGCGTGGCTTCGGGTGACTCGGCCTCGGGAGCGGGGGCGGGGGCCGGGGATTCGGAGGGTGAGGGTGTCGGAGCGGGGGAGGGAGCCACGGCGAAGAGCTCTTTGGGCTTGAGCAACTTGTCAACCGTAAAGATCGCAAGGGGCTGGTCGTCGAGTATGGTGTCGCTGATCGTGGCCTTGCTAATGCGGGTGTTGAGCATCACCGTGTTGCCGGAGGAGGATGCCGTCATTACGTACTTTTCGGCGCCGGTACTCGCCATCGTGCTGATGGGGCCATTGGTTGTCTTGAGGGATCCAAGTGGGCTGTACATGGGCAGCGCGTGGAACTCTAGCAGGGATACCTTGTCTTCGCTGGACAGCTTTCTCAGCAGCTTGCTGGTGACACCTGTAAAGGAGGCGTCAGTCGGGGCGAATACAGTCAGCCCGCCCTGGACGGCGTCCTCGAAGGTCTTCACGACCCCTGTGGCGGAGATCATGCCGGCGAAGATCTTGCACCCGCCCTTTATCAGAACGGCCGTGATGTTCACATCGGCGGGCGCAGGGGCTGGCGCCTCTGCCACGTTGGTCGTGATCGGCTTACTCACCTCGATGACCGAGATGTTGTAGCCCTCCTGCTTCACCGATTTGACGTACGTGGCATCCAGCTTGGCGCCGTGCGCCGCAGGGCCAAATCCCACCTTTCCCGCCTTGAGGTCGGTGATATTGATAAAGCCGGTGTTGCCCGGGGCATTGCCCGTGGTCTGGTAGAGCGTGGTGATGAGCGTTGTCCCGTTGGTGATCTCGTGGAGCTTCTTGGCGTCGAAGAAATCAAGCACCACATGGAGGCTGAGCACACGCTTAAGGGAGGCCAGATCCAGGCCGCTGAGCGAGGCCATCTCGCTGTTGCTCAACGCCAGGACCGTAATCGTCTGCCGGCTGTTGATCTCGTCCGCCAGCTTCGTCTGCGAGAGGTCGTGATTGAACTGACTGTACTCTGGATATTTGGCCAGGATCTTAGTGATGTTGAACGCATTSGCGCAGCACAGGAAGCTCAGCAGGAGGAGGCACATAAGCTTCATTATGGCGGAAATGTAAAAAACAACCGAGCCGCTAAAATAATGAACGGAAATCAAAGTCTGGCAAACCTTCAGAGACCCGGATAGTCGAGAATTCTCGCCACACTAGAAAGAAAATCGGATGATGGTGATTTGAGTCAATGAGCTGCTGGGTATGTGGCATATATATATATAACGCTCACATCAACGGTCACGTACCTCGCCGTCGGCTGATCTGTCCCATCCACCCTGGCATGATATGGCACCGTCTCGGCTCGGGATTGTGGACCCCGAGCCATCCTGTCTCCCGTTGTTAAAGTTAACGGTGGTCTGGCTGTCACCCCACTGGTGCCAGAAAAGAGAGGATTAGATGATTAGGGCTTTTAAGGATACCGTTTGATTAAATCTTAAAGCCCTTTTGAGTCATTCTTGATCGCCGAGAGATAAAGTGCATAATTTTAGATCGGTGAGGTGTGGTGGGGAACTAAATAATCACAATACCATTGATAATTTTTAATTAAATTATTTTCAAATTTTATTTTTATAATAATTATTATTGAAAAGTTAAGAATATCTTTGGAAAATGCGAAATGAAAATATTTAAATGTTAACAAAATAATGAAAAACTTAATTTTACCAAAAGCTTTACTGATTTGAATAAATATTTTAAATTTCCAAAGCTGATGTGATACATGTGCTAACATCATGGTATCTTGTAGTAAGAGTGAGATCACATGGTTATTCTCTCATTTCCTAATAAAATTATTTGATTATTTTCCAGTTATTCTTTTCGGTTTTTCTTGAAAGAAAAATTATTTGATTATTGGATCTAACTTCATAACTCTATGAACTTAATTTCCTTAATTTCTTAAATAAATGGAATATCACATTAGTTAATAAGGTCTATTTAATAATTTAATAATGTAAACAAGTTTAATGTAAAAAAATTTAATAAAAAATTGTGTTTTTAGAAAAAAAAAATTCTAAAATGTAGTGAAAACTAAATAATCTCAATATCATTAATAATAATTAATTAAATTATTTTCAAATTTTATTTTTATAATAATAATTATTGAAAAGTTAAAAATATTTTTGAAAAATGCGAAATGAAAATATTTAAATGTTGAAATGAAAATATTTAAATGTTGAAATAATAATGGAAAACTTAATTTTACCAAAAGCTTTACTGATTTGAATAAATATTTTAAATTTCCAAAGCTGACGACATACATGTGCTAACATCATGGTATCTTGTAGTAACAGTAAGATCACATGGGTTTTCCTCCCATTCCCTAAGAAAATTATTTGATTATTTTCTAGTTTTTTTTTGGTTTCCCCTAAAATAAAAATTATTTGATTATTTTTTTGGATTGGTTTTTATTTGAGTATTTTTTTGGATTGGTTTTTTTTGTGAAAAAGTTTAATGTAAGACGATTTAATAAAAGATTTTGTTTTTAGAAAGATTTTCCTCTAGAATATATGAGAAAGTCTTGTCTTGAGAATTGTTGTAATAGAGTTTTGTTATGTTGGAGGTTGTTCCCTCAAAAAGGCAAGTGAACTTGGCTTTCTATCAATAAGGTATCATTGTTGGTGTTGTTATTCTCTATATTTTTCTGTTCCATTGGTATTTCCTGCAATATTTATATTTATGCTTATTATAATAAATCGGGTACCTTACAAGTGGTATAAGAGCACTTTCTTCTGTAGAAATTGTGGGATTTTCTTTCCAGGGTAGAGACGTGTACTGTCAGCATCTTTAAAGCACAGAGATATATTGTTCAATGGATAAATTTGCGATTGGGAAAGACTACACGCAGGAAATACAGACGGTTTCACATGGTTACTCGAAACAAATGTTTCACCTTGTTGGAAACCTCTATAACCCCTGTTGGTACCCCTTCGAGTAGTACCTCATCAGACAAAATCTATACACGATCATCACTCCCACGTATCGTCAAGTATATCAAGAGTCCCCTAGGTCTCCTGAAACCAACTTTAGATCAGTTGATTGGTCACTTGACTGCTAGAGTGCCACCAAGAACATCACTCAGGAAGATACTCTATAGTACATGGGTAATCGGTAGTACGAAAAAGGATACGATTGAGCTTCCTTAGTTTCTTCCCTCAGATATTGGTCTGAGTACTACAATTTGACCTCACACGTATATCAGAGAGCTATAGCACAAGGAAAACCCTTATCTGTAGGAACCCTAAAAACCCTAACCCTTAGGAACGAAACAAAATAGAAAAGGAACATAAGGGATATCTTGTCACACAACCCTCCCTCCTCCATTCTGGTTGTGAAATTCCTACACAATTTCTCCTATTGACAATTTGGACATTTCGTCACTGCAGTATTGTTCAAGCCGGAGTATAACACTATCATTTTTATGCTTTTTTTTTCCGTAGACCCACCCCCTTCCTAACTCCCTTATTTGTTACTTATCCCATTGACTTCCTCTTGTTTCTCTTATCGTAGTCGTATATATCACTTGTCAGCATTTTCTTAGTGGACCCACTCCCCCTACCAAGCATCCCTACTTCCCAAATGGCCACCACTCGCAACCAAGACCTACAAGTCGAAACCAAACATAATAATGAGAACATCCAAAAATTGACTTCTAGCATTGCTTCTGCCAATTCCAAATTTGAAATCTTCCAGGACCAAGTTAGGAACAAATTTAACAAATTCATAGGCGAATTTGAACCCATCAAATCCACTCTCAACCAATTGTTGAACTGATCCTAGGGCCTTCCCTTCTCTAACCAATCATCACTCTTAGATGGTGTCGATTCCTCCCACATTATGGCCTTTCATTCCAACTCCTTTCATTGTGACCCTGTCTTCCTAGATTTGAGGTCATTAAATTTGATGGCTCAAATCCCACGGGATGGGTCAATCAAATGGAACATTATTTTTCTTTGCATGGCATTATTGATGAGTTGGCCAAAATTCGTTATGGTATTCTCTATTTGGATCTTGAATGTTGGCAATGGTGGAAATGGCATAAAAATGCATGTCAGGGGTAACTTCCCAAGTATGATACCCTCTGGATTAGAGGGACTATTCAGGGACAATGAGCAATCGCCCTGATAGATGGTGGGGCCACCCACAACTTCATTGACGCTTCATTGGTGTCGAGACATACACTTCAGACAGAGGATTTTTAGGGGTTTGATGTTGCAGTAGCAGATGGCCTTACAGTGAAGTGTCTAGATAGAGTTCCAAACTTGGAGATAAAGTTAGGCAACTACACAGTGAGAGACACATTTTATGTGGTTAACCTATCTGACATAGATGTGGTATTGGGAGTCTAGTGGATGATCACCTTGGGAAAAATCACCACCAATTACCAAACCTTGGATATGGGGTTCAGAGACAATGACGGGAAGAGGGTTGTTCTGAGAGGCATGTCAACAAGAGCACCCAGGACAGTTTTGGCCAAGAGGATGGAGAGGATATTCGGACATGGGGAGGTAGCACATGTCATAGAGTGCTTGATCACTACGTGGAAGGATTCAAAGGGTCGACAACAATATCATATAGAGATTAGGAACTTGTTGGGACGACATCAACAGGTTTTTGGGTCGATTCCACTAGGGAGACCACCTAACAGGGGGTTTGAGCACACCATTGAGTTGGAGGAGGGGGCCAAACCTATGATCACCCCACTCTATCGTCATCCTAAGAGGTTCAAGGATGAGATAGAGAAAGCAATTAAGGAATTTCTAGCGATGGGACACATCATACCTAGCAACAGTCCATTCACTTATTCAATTGTCTTAGTTTTGAAGAAGGATGGTACCATGAGGATGTGCATTGATTACCAGGGCTTGAACAAGAAAACCATCAAGAACCGGTATCCTATCCCTCGCATTGTCAATTTGATGGATGAATTTCATGGGACAATTTTCTTCTCGAAGATTAATCTATGCTCTAGGTATCATCAGATCAACATCCGAGAGCAGGACATAGAGAAGACATCATTTCGATGCCACTTTGGACATTTTGAGTTCCTGGTTATGCCATTTGGGATAACCAACACACCAGCTACATTTCAGTCTTGCATGAACCACATCTTCATGGATCAATTGAGGAAATTAGTCTTGGTTTTCTTCAATGACATTTTGGTCTACATCAAGACATGGTAGGAGCATATGAGGCACTTGGATGAGGTATTGAGCATCATGGAGGCATAGTCACTATAAGCCAAAGAGTCCAAGTGTGAGTTTGGTATGACATAGATACTTTACTTGGGCCACATAATCAGTGAAAGGGGGGTACAGGTACACCAAGAGAAGATTAGGGCCATTCTGGATTGGCCAACTCCGAGGAGTGTGATGAAATTGAGGAGTTTCTTCGGGATGTATAACTATTACAGGCAATTTGTCCAGGGTTTTTCTCATCTTGGAGCACCACTGACGGATCTTACCAAGAATGGGGCTTTCATCTGGACCTATGAGTCACATAAATCCTTTGATCACATGAAGGAAGTCATAAGCACTTGTCCAGTGTTGGGATTACTAGACTTCACTTTGTATTTTGTACTAGAGTATGACGCATCTGACGAGGGTATCGGGGTAGTTTTGATGTAGGGAGGACACCCCATTGTATTTGAGAGAAGGAAGATCAGTCAGGCCGAGAGGTTGTACTCCATTTATGACAAGGAAATGCTAGCAATCATGCATGCCTTGACCAAATTCAGACAATATTTGGTGGGAAGTAAATTCGTGGTCAAAATAGATCACAACAGCTTGAAGTATTTCCTTGAGCAGAAGGACCTCTGTGAGCGCCAACAGAAATGGGTGATGAGGGTATAGAAATTCGACTTTGACATAGAGTATGTCAAGGGGAAGAAGAACATTGTGGTTGATGAACTATCAAGGAAACCTGCGGCATGTTCTTTGATGGATATTTCAGCAGATTGGAAATCCCACTTGTTAGTGGAATATTCTAAGAACAAGTTATCTTGTGAGGTTATAGATGGGAAGATACAAGTTGATAGGTATAGGGTCATTTACGATGTCATATTCTACAAGGACAAAGTCTAATTAGTGTTATATTCGAGGCTCAAGAAGAAGATCCTCACAACAATGATTCACCACTAGCAGGCCATCAGGGATTTTTCAAAACCTACAAAAAAATCAGGGAGAGGTTCTCATGGAAAGGCCTCAAATAGGACATTATGAGACAAATCAGTGAGTGTGTGACTTTCCAACAAAACAAGTCAGAGCATACTCTTCCAGCATGGCTACTTCAGCCACTTCCCATTCTAAAGAATAAATGGGAAAGTATATCGATGGACTTCATCAAAGGCCTACCCAAGTTCTAGGGTAAGGATTGTATCTATGTAGTGGTCGAAAGATTGACCAAGTTTTCTCACTTCTATGCCATACTGACAGATTAGAACGCAATTTAGGTAGTCGAGTTATTCTTTAGGGAGGTCTTCAGTCTTCATGGGTTGCTGAGGAACATCATCAGTGACAGGGACAATCGATTTATTGGGACATTCTGGAGGGAGTTGTTTAGATTGGTGGGGACAAAGTTGACACCCAGCACCAGCTATCACCCTCAGACAGATGGGAAGACCAAGATCATCAACAAGTGGGTTGAAGGGTATTTGAGGAACTATGTAGGTGGACAATAAAGAACATGGGTCAAGTGGCTACATTTAGGAGAGCATTGCTACAACACCACTTTCCACATGTCCATTGGTATGACACCCTTCCGAGCATTGTACGAATATGATGCTCCCACTTTGGTATACTTGGTTTTCGATGAGAGAAGAGCTCCCAAGGCCAAGGATTGGATCACAGAGAGTTAGGAGATTCTCAATTTGTTGAAAGAGAACCTACAGACGACACAAAACCGGTAGAAGATGAGTGTGAACAGGCACAGGATAAAGCGCAACTTTGAGGTTGGGGATCTTGTTTTCTTGAGACTCCAACCCTACAGACAATCATCTCTGAAGAAGAGTGGGGATGAGAAGCTCAAGCCCATATTTTATGACCTTTACAGGATCATGCGCCGAGTAGGTGAGGTTGATTATGAGATAGAGCTTCCAGAGGGGAGCAAGATTCATAATGTGTTCCAGGTATCTTTCCTCAAAAAGTCAGTGGGACAATTCATCAGCGGATCAGAGGAAATTCCCTCATTGGATGAGGAGGGATAGTTGGAGTTGGTTCCGAAGGAGGTACTGGAGTTCCATGAGCGGAAATTGAGGAGCAGGGTCATCAGAGAGTGTTTAATCAGATGGAGAGGGCTTCCAATAGAGGATGCTACTTGGGAGAGATAGCAAGTGTTGCAACACCATAGATTGGTATTGCTTAAGGAAAAGAAATTTTGGGAAGGGAGGATTGTAATGCCTCTTTCCAAATAAGAGCTCCAAAGAGAAGGATTAATTGTCTAAACCACCCCGTTAGACTATAGCCAGGACCAAAAAAGGGTAAACAGGGTTAATAGAGGTCATTCCAGTCAAAGGTGTAATATTTGGAACATGACATTGAGCTAAAAGTGGCTAAAATTTCTTTTAAGTAAATTTGAGCTAAAAATAGAACATACAAGCTAAAATTAGAATTCAACAACGAATTAGGGTTTTCAGAATATATAAGAGAAGATTCAACGACCTAATTCATCATGAGGTAGATTTTGACTTGTCATTGAGGAGAGAGGCGTATCTCAGGAGAGGTAGCTCAGTGGATTCCAAGAGGAATACACCAATGGTTGATTTCGGTGTTGAGAAACACACTCTAGTCACCAGGGAGGTCACACAGATCATCCATCGATCTTCAGTAGCAGTTTCACAAGTTGCAGTAGAAAGGGCACACTCATTTAGGGTGAGGGTGCAACTTCTGAGGAGGTTCAGTGGATCGACTTGTCCCTTTCAGGGAGATTTTATAGATTCCCCTCCAACCCAGTTGAGAGGAAGGCAAGGCACATCTTTTTCCTGGTTCCTCGTCAAATTTTGACAGAGGAATCATCTGGGGTGCACTTTTCAGACATTAGGAGTGTGACACTTGGGGAGGACACATTTGGGGTTCCCGAGCGATCATCGGTTCAGATCCGAGGACATCCTTCTGAACCATTTCACAGTAGAATTGGGTGATCGGTTTGAGACACACATCAGTCGATTCTGATGGTGGAATCACTAGGGCATCATTTTCCAGAGCAGAGGGAGCGCATTTCCCCCAAGGGGATCCATCTAGGGACCAGATACACTTGTTGAGGTCCGAAAATTCAACAGGAATGTGAGGTAGAGTAGGGCACAGTGTTTGGGAAATTTTCTAGGCATTTCCGAGAGGCATAGCCACCAGGGAAAAATTTACAGACTTGCAGCAGTTGTCATACGAGTTGGCATATCCACAACAGTCCTTCACCTCATCCATTGCATTCCACAACATTCTTCGGGTATCGGGTATTATTGTTTTAGTTGGTATTGTATTCTGACTAAGATCCTTTTATCATTAATCTAGCCGAGTGATTCATTTTATTTAGCCACATTCGACATTTGTACTCCACGAAGATTTCATAATATAAGTGTTGCAGTCTTTTATTGACATTATTATCTGAATGCTCATTTATATGCTGTAAACAATTAATCCTACACACACATTAGCAGAGTTTCCTAGACTAGCCAAGTCAGGAACATTACAAAATCTTCTTCTTCTTTGAATTCCTAAGTGGTAAATCAACTCATGCATAAACTTAACCATAGTATTTAAAAGATCATTTTCAGATCAGTAGCCTCCCAATTGCAGCTACAGAATTGGTAAGTTAGTGCTTCCAATGAATGCAATCTTTGATATATAAGAAATCATTATGTGGTTTTCTCCCATTTGGGTTTCCACGTAAATGTTGGTGTACTTTGTATCTAATGTTATGTAATGTTTCTTATGTTTATATGTTCATGATATATTGATGATACATTGATGATATACAACTTATGTTAAGTTAAAGTTTATATATTGTGGATAAAAGTGGAAAAAGTGCACATATTAATTCACCCCCCTCTCAATATTCCAACGGTCGAATTGCTCCTATATTCTCTCATTTCCTCTGTCTAGTTGTTCATTGGGTGAAGTCAACTTGGTTTCCTTCGATTTCTTTCTCCATCAATATCTGAAGAATCTTCATCTTCCCATTTCAACCCCAGATTTTGCAACATGTGATCTGTTTGGTCATTCCTTAAAGTTCATGGTTACCATATTTAAATTTGATTGAAGACAAAAACTCAAACATCTACACTAATTTCATCATATAAACATTTACCTTTGTACAATAGATGGATAGAATGGGTGAAGAATAACATGTATGAGGATCAATTTTGGCTTTTATAGACTCAAAACATTATCAAAATAAAGAAAAAAATGTATCATTTCTAAGCCTTGACAATGGGGGTGAGGGGAGATATTGGAGAAAACATATTACATTCATATCCTTCATATATAATCTCCCCCCCTACTAATATGTTTTCCCTAATATCTCCCTCACCCCCACCCTCATCATATGAGGGTGAGGGTGGGGGTTGGGGGGAGATATTAGGGAAATATATATATGAGGGTGGGGTGGCATAGATATTAGGGAAAAATAATATGTTCCCCCTAATATATCCCCTTCACCCTCATATCCCTCATATGAGGGTGGAGATGGAAGGCAAATATGAGGGAAAATATATATGAGGGTAGGGGAGATATTAGGGAAAACATAATATTATCTCCCTATACCTCCCCTCCACTGTCATATCCCTAATATGAAGGTGGGGGTGAGGGGAGGGGAACATATTATGTTTTCCCTAATATCTTCCCCCAACACCCACCCTTATGTTCCCTAATATCTCTCACCCACCCTCACCCTCATCCTCATATGAGGTATATGGGGGAGGAGGGGGGAGGGGGGGAGAGATATTAGGGAAAACATAATATATTCCGCCTAATATCCCCCCCCCACTCCGTTCGTATATGTCATATGAGGGTGGGTGTTGGGGGGAGACATTAGGAAAAACATGGGTTATGACGGTGGGGGAAGGGGATATAATAGGGAAAGAGGGAGGGAGGGTGGTGGTAAGGGGGAATATTAAGTAAAACATGATATTTTTTCTCTAATATCTCCTCCCCACCCACACCTATTATGTTTTCCCTAATATATCCCTCCCACCAGAGTCCAAATAAATAAATAAACACCACTTCATATCTTTTTATTTGACTTGTTATGAAATTTATAATAGATAATATTATCTATTTAAAATTTGTTATAAAAATTATATGTATGTTACCATTTTAATTAAAAAAAAATGTTTAATTATAAAAACAACTATTACATTCCCTAAATTCAACATTATGTGAGATGCATTATCTTATTAATTTATTATTCAAATAAATAAATAAATAAAACGACATTAAGGAGTTATTATCTTTTTAACTTATTATTAGTCCTTGCCCTTCGGGCTGCAGAGACTCTAAGTAATCAGTTCCTCGCTGTTCTATTAATCTCTACACACAAATCTATGTAAACTAACCATTTTAACCAAAATTTTTGAAAACTCATACAATTTTGGCGTTCACGTTTAATTTTTAAGTCTAAGTTTTATATTTGAGGTCTTATTTAGCCTCATATAGAGGCAACGAGAGGAAATTTGCTTGATTGTTTGGATTTGAACTTACGAAACATGATATTTTTTATATCATATATGGAAAGGTCGATTAATGCTAGGCTTCAAGCTAACATTAATTTCAAACATTTAATTTTTCATCCATATTTGTTATATAGTCCATAGTTGTTACAAACATCTCCAGTGGCAACAACTTCACCCAGTGGCAGTGACTTCACCAAGTATGTAACATGCATCATTGTAGTGGCATCACAGTTACTCTGTGAAATTTGTGCTCACCACCTAGCCAGATCCTCAAACCCTCACTGCCTCATCCTACTCATCGTTTATCATCTTGCTCACTGTTTATCTCCATGGAAAACTTAATGTTGGGGCACCATATAACTTGGTTAAGGACATTACATGCAACAAAAAGTGCAGAGAACAATGAATTTCATTCTTTTGAAGGAATTATGAGAACGAGCATTAGTAGCTTCAACTTACCTCATTTTCCTTTTTTCATTTCTTGCAGGCATATCAGATGGGCATGATTTTATTTGTGGCTAGTGCATGCTGATCTCCATAGGTGATATGCACATCAAATTGAATTTGTTCAGTCCCAAGGAAGTGGAGAGATGGACCGACACTCGATGGTGGTAAGCCCTAGACCCTGCAATGAACAATATATATATTTATTAAACATGCAATGAACAATGTATTTTAATTTTGAAGGACTTATGAGAACGAGCCTTTTGTTGTATATTACATTAGAGCACGCAGAATCACCAAAGACAGAGGCAGAATCACCAAAGACACTTCGACACTCCTATAAAGGATGGCATCTTGATGGACAAGTATCATTTGGACAAACTCTTAGGATAGGGTGTATACTCAAAAGTATACCATGGGAGAAACCTGAAAATGGGCGAGAGAGTGGCCATCAAGGTTATGAAGAAGGAAGAAATTATGGCTGAAACAATGAGGATATGCCATGTCCAAACAAAAATATCTGTGATGAGAACACTGAGGCATCCCAACATAGTGTAACTGTACAAAGTCATTTTGAACGAAAACAAAATATGTATTGTGATGGAGTATGTCAAAGGAGAAGACCTAGTTATGAAGATATCAGAGGAAAAAATGAAGCCGAACGAAGACACAAAGAGGAAATATTACCATCAGTTGATCAGTGCCACATAATTCTGTTACAACAAAGGCATTTATCACAGATACTTGAAGCTTGAACATGTGCTCGTAGATGAAAACGGTAACGTCAAGGTAATCGATTTTGGGCTGAGCGCAATGAAGGAGAACGCGGGGGAGTACCGCTTATTTCGCACGCAGTGCGGAACGGTCAGATTCATTGAATCGGAGGTTCTAAACAGTGAGGCTTAGGATGGCGCCAAGGTAGAGTCAATATATAAACCACCTGGGCACTTTGTAATATGGAATGATTTATTACCTGAGAGAACTGCTTCTGGAGCTACCTCTGTCATTGGTGGTTATGGGTTATAACTGTGGTTATGGGTCATCTCCTATAACTGGATCTGTATCGGTATCTCGATTTCAAACTATAGGATCTTAACCTGCCCCCTGGAATATAATGCTTATACCTGTAGAGAGACTCGTTTCGTTCTGTACATGCTCCTCCTACCTTTTCCCTGCTTCTAGGTCATTTCATTTTGAGGACGAGGTAGTAGCTATCGAAATATTGAACCCAGATGAGTGATCCATGGAGACCATTTGGAGAAGCCACACATCCATGTAAACCAGGTGGAATCACAGTTGCTACTTGCTCAAAAACCTAAAAAAAATATTAATAAAAAAAATATGAAGTTTTGGTTGTGTGAATAGGCACATGGATTTACGACCTGCACGAAACCAGGCCATTTATGATTATGTCATATCAGAAACCTAAATTGCTCATTGCTATTGTAAACTAAATCGCTATTGTAACCTAAATTTCTATTGCAACCCAAATTTATATTGCAACCTAAATCACTCATTGCTAATGTAGCCTAAATCGCTCAGTTCTAGTGTAACCTAAATTTCTAAATAAAAAAACTAAATCACTCATTGCTACGTAACCTAAATCATAATTGAAGAAAACAAGCAAACCATAAACAATAAATTTAGTGATTTATGGTTTGTGATTTATGGTTTATAGCGATGAGCAATTTAGGTTTAGTGATGAGTGATTTAGGTTCATTGCTAAACATAAATCAAAAAATCAGAAACCTAAATCACTCATTTCTATGTCACTGTAAATTGTAAATCATAATTGGAGAAAACCTGTAAACCATAAATGGTAAATTATAAGAAATGATTCCAAACTTTTAACAGAGACAAAGGAAAGTCTTACCTCCTAACCAAGCATCCTGCTTGACTACTTGTTGATGCTATGTTAGAAACACTAATCTCCTTTCATTTCTTGTGCTCCAATCCATCTGCAATCCCTCTACAATAGGATTATGAATGTTTTAGTTGCAAGTACATGACCTTTTCATGTTTTTGAAGGCGTGGACATAACAACATGAAACATTAGACAAATGTTTTTTGGCAGTAACAACATGGCCATAAAAAATGGAACGCCACAAAAACGTGGCCATAATATGAAATGTTGACTAGAAATAGAATGCCTATATCGTACATGAGGACGACTTCTCTCTTGGGATCAAAACGATAGTTGTCCACTCTGAAGATGAGATTCTTGCTCGTATCGTACACAGTGAAGCCACTACAGCTAAATAGGAGAGATTTCTTCCAAACCGTTAACGTCGTGGCTTTACAACACACCCTGCGAGGTCTAGGTCGTCTGGGTGAACCTTGGTAATCATTTTTGCTGAGAATATAAATAAGCAGACGCTGAGGTCCAGGATCGATGGACTAATAAAAGCGTGGATCAAATCTTCCCTATGCAGTGATCGCATTTTTCTGACTTGCATCGGGTTTCCTCGATACCAGAGTCATTTTGCGACAACTATTTCAACGCTCTTGCGACGTTATGTCGTGGATATTGCGACGAATCTTGAGTCTCTCAAATGTCATTTCATGTGATGTGGCAATTTCGACGAACTTGAATTAACATCACAAGAGAGACAACCGTAGGGAACTTCTCACAATTGCGACAAAAAAAGAAATATCGTTGTCAATATGACTAAGTGATGAAATTGTCGAAAGAGCGACACAGTAGGGAAATATTCGCACACTCGACAATATAGGAAAAGTAAGTGAAACCAAATGTTCATTGCTATTGTGACAACAACATGGTATATAGCAACGATTTCTCTCTACAAATTTCGTGGTTTATATAGCAATTTCCTCGTAGGATTTCTATTGTGCGTCACAATTGCGACGACAAATTTCATGGTCTATATAGCAAATTCATCTCATGATTTTTATGTTCGTCGAAATTGTGACGACAACTTTTCTTGGTTTATATAGAAAATTTGTCGCAGGATCTGTACTGTGCATCGAAATTACGATGACAACTTTTCTTGGTTTATATAGCAAATTTGTCGCAGGATTTTTGTTGTGTGTCGAAATTACGACAACAACTTTTCTTGGTTTATATAGAAAATTCGTCGCAGGATTTCTATTGTGCTTTGAAATTGCGACGAAAACTATTATTTAAAAAAAAAAAAATTAAAATGTATTTTTGTGCAAAATAAATAAAATTTTATTTTGAGCAATCTTGTGGGAATCTTTAAAATTAAGGGTTTATTGGGGAAATGTTTAAAATTAAGGGCCATTCCATTTAATGGGAATATTTAGAAATATCATTCTAAATACAAAGCTTGTGGGAATATAGTTGGGCAAGGACATTGTCTTATTATTTGTTTAATGATTGATACACAAGGTTAATTTCCTTGCAAACTTACCTTTCTAACATTATTTTTTATGACTACATGAGAAATAGTTCACATTTGGGAAAAAAATCAATGTCATAGAACGTTTATCCATCTTAATTTTTAAACTACATGTTGGAGGGTGAATTATCCACGACAAACAAACATGTTTTTAAATGGATGTTGCAGGGGGGATCACAACATCCCCTCTTTACCTACCAACCAAACAAATCCCGAATCTTTGTTGATAATCACAACACCCTTTCTTTACCCATCAACTAACCAAACCTAGTTAACATGGAATATTATTTAATTATATATTATGTATATAAACACCTTTTTTCTCTAGCAAGAGAATTAAATTTGGATACTACAACGAGTTTGAGACTAGCATTGGAGAGTGAGGAGTTTTACCTTTGGTCAATGTTCGTATCTCATGGACTTCACCTAATACTTTGATCAAGTTCCAATTCCATTTCCATTGGTTGACCTCTATTAAAATACCAAAAGGAGATTTCTATTTATATTATCTCTAGTCATTGAAAGCATACAAGTTGATATTTGAAAGAGAACTAAAAAATACAAGGATATATGACAGGGTGTAATCTATATGTCTAATGAGGTCACTCTTTTGCAACTATTCAAAATAATGGGAGGAGAAATTGAAACTTTTGGCTTCAAATATGGAAGGAATCATTTTGGATTGATGAAATCGTAGATATCAAATGCTAACATTACATAATCCAAGTGAAGTAGGGGTATTCGAGGGTGTTGAATCCATTTTTCTAGTAAAAACAACAAATTCATCAATCAAAAATTGTAATTTCAACAAAGATTTCCTAGATAGAATCTAGTGAGGGAAAATAAAAAAAGGTCAAAATCATTTAACATTTATCCTTCTTCTATAATTCAGTAGCCTCTAATTTACCACATGTTGAACTTGAAATATCCTTTGTTATTGGAAGGGAATACTTCTCTATAACTAATTTAGTAAAACATTGACCTAACAACTTAATCAAGAGGATAAAAATCTCAATGAAATAGAAGGATATATCCATCATACTTTTGTGTGATAGCTCATCTAATAAAATAATTAAATGAGCCAAAATAATGTTGGATAGAAAAAGAGATATATGTGTTAAGAGGGAGGCTTACTTGTAAGGCTTAATTCATGTTCTTTTTAAAGTTGTTTAGTTGAATCAATTAAATTGTGATTTAGCAATGAATGAGTCAAAACCTACCATAACTAACACAAGTGGAACCCTTAATTCATTGTGGTATAAATTTTCCTTGTAAATCCTTGAAGAAATACATCCTAGGATTTTGATCCCCCTCACCAAATATGGTTATTATAAATGAAAATGAAAATTTAACTTGTCTAAGGTACCATAACCACCTAAGAGTTCCAAACATTCAAAATATTGTATTTAATTTAAGAGGGGCATTGCCATCATGATCATCTTAACTATCATCGTCATTATATGA
>JASDQU011507554.1:4230-16721 GCA_032191745.1 Picea mariana
TTTTTCTTCCTTTAAAAAAATAATGCAAAGATTTTCTCATTTCTATTTTTTTTTATGTGAATTTTGAAAAAAAAAAGCTTGTAAATAAATTTTCAAGTGACCATTTGGGTTTCAATTTGGGTTGTTTATTTGTGTAGGAATATGTTGTCAATGCTAGAATTTTAAATAGGTCATAAATAGCTATAATTTATTTATTTACCAACATTACCAACTTAAGTTGGTATTTATTTATTAACAATATTACCAACTTAAGGTCATAAATATTACCAACAATATTACCAACTTAAGTTCTCGTAGTTCTCATTAAGGTCATAGTTCCCAAATATTGTTAGTACCAAATACTAACTTAAGTTGGTAATATTGTTAATACCAAACATGTCGTCTATCTCATACAGTATGTACCATACAGCCAATAGTCTCTCTAAGTGAAATCCTCAATCTCCCATAACCATATCTCATGCAAACAACAACATCCAACTACACATAAGCATATAGCATAGCTTTTGAATATGTAGATAGATCTATTGTACATGACCTCTATCAACCTTCATGTAGCTTCACCTCAGCCTCTTCAATCTGATCCATGTCACACCTTTGAGTTTTGACAGTGCTCATGTGATGCAGGCAAGGTCTCACATGGGGCCTCGCATGACAGACTGTATGCAACCCACGTGTGTGCCTCACAAGACGTCCATTGATAGACTCGCGGGGATGACCCTAATTAGGTTTTTTCACGAAACCCTCTCTCTTCTCTGCAGCTACGAAATTTCACCATCACTTTTCTTCCACTACTTCAGATTTTCGCTACCTTAGAGATGTCAATGACTACTTGCAATAATTCATTCACAACAATTATATTCAATGTTCTCAATAGGTGCTAATGGGAGTCCCTTTCTCTCTTATTTATACTCTCCAAGTGGCTTCCTTTAGGGGTTATCTTCTAACTATTTTATCCAACTTCCCTCTTTTAGAGATAACCTACTTTCAACTACTTTGCCTACTTGCAACCACTTTATCCATAACTAGTAAACTCACCACTTCTTGTTGCAACTAATTTATTTTTAATTAATTTCTTATTGCAACAACTTTACCCATGATTAACTCCTAGTTACAACCACTTTGACAAGTAAACTTCTTCTAGGAGATTCTAGAATAATTAACTTATTTGACCTTCTAGGGGCTTCTAGATAACTCATGAAGGTTATCCAACTTCACTAAGCCATATCTCCTCAACCGTGAAGAACTACGTTACATACCATATATCACCGGAAATGACACGACATGTATTATCCATCCATGATAGTATTACCTGCACATTCATTGATCTTCATGTCAAAATACCTCAAACAAACTCGGGTTCCTTAACCACACTGTTGGGGCTATTGGATTTTGCTACTGTAATTGCTTCAAGGGTTGACATCAATGATAACCAAACCAATCTATCAACAATCTCCCCCTTTGGAATTGATGGAAACACTTTGCATGTTGATGTTTTTTCTCATACTCCCCATGTGGCCATCGCTCCCCCTGGAATCATACCTCTAATAGCTCTTTCTCCCCCTTTGACATCAATGGAAAAGGACTTATTCTCTTTGGGGATGCTCCCCCTATCTAAACTATCTTTTTTCTCATCATTGGTGCTCCCTCGTGTAAATCTATGAAATATATGAAAATCATTCAAAATTCACTGTGGGGATGAAACTATCCCAAGTTTCTGTCAAAGATACCTAAAGGCTTCCCTAGGAAGCAATTTGGTGAAAATAGCTATGATTTGTTCTTTTTTTCCAACATACTCGACCCTGATGTTCTTCTCTACAACCTGTTCCCATAGAAAGTGAAACTTGATCGAAATGTGTTTCATCTTGGAGTGCATCATTGGATTCATTGAGATAATGATGATGCTAGTGTTGTCACAAAATATCATAATGGGCTCATCATATTCAACATGTATATCCTTCAAAATTTGCTTCATCCATACTACCTGGGCACAAAATGCCATTGTTGCAATGTACTCTTCTTCTTCTGTAGATAAGGATATTGATGACTATTTATTTCTTAACCAGGATACCATACATTCACCCAAGTAGAAATATGCTCCACTTGTACTTATTCTATCATAAATGCTACCTACCTAATCTGCATCTGTGTAGGAAATAAGAGATATATCATTCCCTTTTGGATACGATAATCCAAATTCTTTTGTACCTTTCAGATATTTGAATATCCTCTTCACTACCATAAAATGTGATTCCTTTGGTGTTGCTTGAAACCTTGCAACTTATCCAATTGTATGTGTCACGTCTGGTCTAGAAGATGCCATGTAAAGTAAATAGTCAATCATCAATTTGTACTGTCTCTTGTCTGCATCCTTTGAATCATCATCCTTTCTTAGCTTGCAGTTGGTTTGCATAGGGGTACTAAATGGCTTGAAATATTCCATTCCAAACCTCTTTAGCATTTCTATGATATACTTAGTTTGAGAGATGAAGATACATGTGTTTCTCTGACATATTTGTAGTCCCAAAAAGGACAATTCTCCAAGCAATGACATCTCAAACTCATTTTGCATGTCTTTGGAATTTTTTTAATTCATCCTATCATCATCACTACCAAAGATAATATCATCAACATAAACTTCAATTAACAAGATACTTTGTTGAATTAGCTTTATGTAGAGGTTGTTGTTTGCATTTCCTTTCCTAAACCCTTTCTATTGTAAGTATATGTCTAGTCTTGAATACCATGTTCTGGGGGCTTGTTTAAGACCATATAGCACCTTCTTCAACCTGCAAACAAAACTTTCCTTCTCTGACAGCTAAAATTATCTAGGCTACTTGATGTAGACTTCTTCCTCAAGGTCTTCGTTTAGGAATGTTGATTTCACGTCCATCCGATACACTTTAATATTATTAGAGCATGCACAAGCTAGAATCAACCTGATTGCTTCCATTCTGGCAACTGGGGAAAAAGTCTAT
Source organism: Picea mariana (assembly GCA_032191745.1). Classification (NCBI taxonomy): domain Eukaryota; kingdom Viridiplantae; phylum Streptophyta; class Pinopsida; order Pinales; family Pinaceae; genus Picea; species Picea mariana. The sequence goes on from JASDQU011507554.1 coordinate 7,206, forward strand.
TCAAATTCTATAACTTCAACCTAAGCATAACCTTTATATATCAACCTTGCTTTGTTCCTAGTAACCTGTCCATCCTCGTTCAATTTTTTTTATCAAAACCCACTTTGTTTTGATCACATTCTTAACTTTTGGCCTTGTAACTAGTTCCCAAGTGTCATTATTTTCTATCTGATATAACTCTTCATTCATAGCTTTGATATAGAATCTATTCTTCCTAGATTATTCAAAACTGTTAGGCTCAGTAGTGGATAGTAGTGCTAAATGTTGTTGTTCTGGTGAACAAATTCTTCTTCTAGTTTCAACTCTTGCATATTTATTCCCGACAATCTGTTCTGGTGGATTATTCTTCTATACTCGTATTCTAGGCATCTTTGGAGGTACCTAAAGATATTGTTTCTCTTTCTCTTCTTCTGACTTCTCTTCCTCTTCCTCTTCTTCTTCTTCTTCATTTAACTCTTCTTCATGATTATGTTCCTCTGAATCTTTTTTTTCTTATTTTAAAATTATTTGTCCATCTATCTCATCGACCGTCACATTGATGCTTTCCACTATTCTGTTGAGTCTTATATTGAAGTATTTGTATTCTTTTATTTTTCTTTAGTACCCAACTAGTATTCATTTATCAACTTGAGAATCAAATTTTTTGATTCTGTCGTCTTCCCTTTTGATGTAACATTTGCTTCCAAATAATTTGAAGTGCTTCACATTCACTGGTCTTCATTTCCATAGATCATATGGAGTCTTATCACCATTAGTTTTGATCATTCCTCTATTCTGAATAGGAGCTATTGTATGCACTGCTTGTACCCAAAAGACATCGATCAACTTGGAATCCATTAACATGGTTTTGGCCATTTCCTATACAGTTTTGTTCTTCCTTTCGACTACTCCATTTTTCTGAGGTGTTCTGGCTACTGAGAATTTCCTCTTTATCCCATGTTCACTACAAAAATATATGAACTCTTTTTATGTAAACTCTCCTCCATTTTATGATATCAAACACTTGATTTTCAACTCTGTCTCAGTTTCAACCATATCTGTGTATATCTTGAAGTTCTCAAATGCCTCTGACTTCTTTTTGAGAAAGCACACTCCATTCATCCTTGTGTAGTCATCAACCACAACAGACATATGAATGTAGAAATATACTCAATTCCAACATATGCTATATAAACCAATGTGCAAGCGAGATAAGAAAGAATCCTACCTCATTCCAACATTCGATGATGTTCCATTGTTGAGTACTTTGACCCAAAGCTTTGTACCTGCAACAAGTTCTCAACAAACAAGAAGAGAAAGTATATAGTGATAATATAAAGGGGTTAGCACATTAGATAACATAATCCATTAATAAACATTACAAATATTCCCATGGATAATAATCATATATTTGCATGATACCAATTGGACAGGAAAGGAGTATTTATATTGATAAATGATTAGCAGAAGCGAAAACATTACAGACTTCCGTGTCAGCATGGTTCGAAACCAAGAAACCAAGTTCCTTCCAATTGGGCCTCCACCACTTCAATCCTCCACCAAAGGCAAGCTCATAGAAAAGAGACAATGAAGTTCGCTCAACAATAGGGAAAGAGCTTGGGGGTTGAACACTATGTTCAGACTTGAGGGACAAAGGGATGCAGACTCAATATGAAGTAATTTCTCCAGAGTAACTTTGCTCTCAAAGTTGAATGCTTTCTCCTCTTTTCCATAGCTCAGAATTGTGTTCTTATAGCCTTCAAAATGCAACTAAAGGGTTGAGTCAGAACGTTTCCAGTATATGGAAGGCCAAGGATCAGAGATCTCTTGTCGTGACATGGAAACCTGACTTGATTTTTGTATTTTTTGGCACAAATCCCGATGTACATGGGCTGTAGTGGAGAAGTTTGCATATACGCGTGATGTATAGTAGATAGGGCGCGCATATGTGGAAAAATATGTATTTTTAGCTCTGGATTCATCAAAAAGGGATGACAAGTATGCATAGGAAAATGAAAAAGGGCCCTCTGTGCAAGATAGCAATGGTGAGGAAAATATTGCTATAACAGATGCCCCCTAATGTGTGAGATCAGAGGAGTGTATGTGATGGCCGAAATACATTATAAATAACCCAGAAGTAGAGTGGTGTAAACCCAGCTGGAAAGACTACTTTCTCATTACATTCTGTTTTGACTTTACATACATGGCTGCCAATAGAATACAATGCAAATCCATGTGGAAAACATACCAAATAAGTGTCTGTAGCCATGAATAGGAAAATACAAATGCGGTTATATGCCAAAAGTTGTCATAATCATGAACAAGGCCCAGTAAAACCAGTCTCAAAACCAATCTGAAGATATTTTTATATGATGGAGTATAATCTGATGTCCCATGATTCCTATAGTCAAATAGGTGTTGGTCCAATGAAAAGGAAGCAACAACTAAGGAAAGATGTGGCCACATAGTGATGTATTCAAGTCTTCTACAGATCTGCCAAAGGTGCAAGTCTACATCATGTGAATAAAGGAGTTGAGCTCAAACACAATGAAACATTGTTTGATTACCAGTCATTGAGGTATACCGTTAACAAACGCGTGACAACCTACCAATAATGAAAGTAGGTATCAAGGCACTAAGCACATTCCTACAAGTGTGAATAAATGATTCGATGTCGAACACCTATGGAATCCATTGATCAAGAGACATTGATGTATTCCCATCTATCAATGGCGAGAGAGCCTGCCACTAATGACTGCAAGTCTCAAGGTACTCATAAAACTCTAGGTCCCATATCCAGAATAAATGAGCTGAAGTCGATGGAAAGAGACCCACTGGAAGGAGAGCATTAAGGCATCTCTCATCAGTCATCACGAGGAACAAAGCAGGACCTTCATAATTTGGTGGAGATCGGATGAAGAGTATGTTCACGAACCAATGACCCTGTGCATCTTTCGCATGTGTCAAATGCAAGTGGTACACGAAAAAGACCCTTTGAATAGCAGCCAATGATGAAATTTTTTTACAAAAGCGAGGAAACCACCAATAAGTCTAATGGAATCCAAGACACTTCACGAATGCCAAAGTGTGAATAGATGTCTTGCTGTTAAACATAAGGGAAACCACACAATCACCAACCAATGATGAAATGTCAACTGCTGGATTCAAGGTGACCTACCAATGATGAAAGTAGGGCCAGGGTGCATGATAAGACCATAGTATCATGCGATTCTGAGACAAATTGAGGGTATGGCCGATATGAAAATTCAAGAGTTCTGAGGAATGGTCGACATAGGTTGATAGACTTCCTTTGAACAAGATCATGAGACATGTGGTAGACTCTAGAAGCATAGACTCAATGATGTAACTTAGTTGATGGAGGAGGCATCAATAATGTTCTCTATAGGGACTATAAGAGTAACCAGATGGTAGAGAAAAACTCTGTAATGAGATCAGATTCCTAAGGCCATGCTAAACCCAAATATATGATGACACAAGGACTCAATAATTTTGTGCTCTATTCAAAGGTGACACAATTGTTGCCAATTATAATATAGTACTCCCTTCCCACTCGTTTTTTTTTGTTTTTTCATAACAAATGAATGTTATGATACATAGAAGGAAACAAGTGTCGCAAGTAAGCAAAACTAGTTCCAGCAGTAGAACGTACCTATGCTCAATGCAAGGAAATGCATGTGGGAGATGGACACTCAGGATGATGTTCCCTCCAGGGTATAGGGTGTCAAATTGAAAAGGATAGAAACAAGGCTCTTCTTGGTTGAGGATGCAAAAATTTCTTAGGCAACGGTTTATAATGCAAAGCGAGAACCGGCTAAAGGATCAATACTGCAAGCAAGGGCATGAGATGCAATCACAACTTAGTGCCAAAAAATGTCCTTTTTTATGTCTTTTAGTCTACTTGGTGTGAAAAAGGGATAAACTTGTGCCAAATATAATTCTTTTCAAATCCAATTTATGAGTGTGAAAAAGATAAGTTCACTCGACGATATTTTCTATTTTTGGTAACGAGTCAGAAAAGAGATTAACTAAGACTCATGACCTTTCAAATCCAATTTAATGAGTGTGAAAGGGACAAATCACTTGGCAATCTTTTCGTTTTTTAGACGAGTCGGAAAAGAGATTAACTAAGACTCATTATGTTGTTCTAATAAACATGTAAAGGGGGAGGCCACGGCTCCCATGCCGATCTTCTACGTAAGGTCGGTATCTTACGGATAGCTAACAAAAGCTTCAGAAAACCAAAATCTCTCCAAGTTGAGAAGGAGAAAATGATAATGGGGTATACAGTCTCCGTGATGGTTCGAATAAGGTCTCTTAATGGAAACTACATAGGTGGGGGTATGGGATTCCCCATCAGTTCATCCCAATCAAAGGGAACCTCATCAGGACTTGGAGTGAGAGCACTTGGGGGAAGAATAAATCTCTCTTGTTCATAAGGAGAAGGATTAGGAATGTTGATGACATGATTGAAGGTTGCATCACCCTTTACAAGGAGAGTGGGATTGACTAGATATTGAAATGGTATGACCCCCTCTTCAATTCTACGTTGAAGAGGATGCATGACAACAGGGATAGGGGACACATCACCCTCGACAACGAGGGTGAGGTTGGGAGAAGAAAACACCGTGTCGATCGAAGGCGGGACAGGGTGAGGGGAAACCACAGATGTCTCAGAATTGGATGGGCCCTTGGGAGATATCCATGCTTCTGGTATCTCGGTAGTAGACAAACACAAATGCATAAGATGGCTTCCTTCACAAGTTCTGCAAAGGAATTTAGGTTTACGTCTAAGACGTCTAGGCCTCTCAATGTGCCCAAGGTTGTTTATAATGGCTAGTGACATGCTCTCGTCGTGACTAGTAGAGGTAAGAGAGTATTCTCCTATATGATGAATAGAGGTTGGAGATGTGACACGACTGTGACTCGGGGTGAAAAGGGTGGTGCCCCCAACATAATTGGCAGAGGTTGGGTGCGAGCTATCGACATTATATGTAGAAAATGTTGACCCATCTCCAATGTGACTGGTAGAGGTCGATGATGGAGCACTAGTATGACTAACAATGACTAGGCTAGCAGTAGATTGTGTCATTTGATGCCAAGGTCCAAGGAAATATTCATTTTGAAATATTGCAGGCCAGGAAGGATCCTGGTGTACCCCCTGTCCCTGCCCAGAAAGGTGGTGACTTACGCCAAAATGATCCGAAGAGGTTTGGTCAGGCATCATCATAGAGGTCTGCGAAGAGATCAAGGTAGGATAAGAATTATTCAAGTGATGATATATGTTTCCCCCTTGTGGAGGGGTCCCATAAAGAGGGTAGCCCGAATCATAAAATTGATTTTCCCCATACAAAATACCTGGAGGTACTTGAGGGCCTATCATGGAAAAAGTGTTTGACAGAACTGACATGGAAGATGAAAGATACATGGGTGGGTTGTAATAAGTGGGATAAGCACCCATCTGAGCACTGGCTCCTGGAAGAGCATATATAGGATTGGAGCCATAAGGGGGAAGGTTCCAACCTCCCATGTGGACACGACTCATATCAAATGAAGAAGTAGGCATAGGAGCCATGGTGCCCCCTGATCCAATTCTAGGATTCATATATGTGGGACAGGGAGAGGATTGCACGAGTGAAGGCATATCAACAGAAAAATGACTAGATACCCAAGGTGCGGAATGAGTGTTATAGTTCTGCAAACCATTTTGAAAAGTGGAAGGATCCATCCCCATGAAATGAGTAGGTATCATGGGATGGTAGCAGTAAATGAGGGAGTAAAAGAGACTCAACTATCCATTATGATGACACCCAAAAGAGATCTCTAAGTCCAACTAGTAGTCAAAGAGAATACCAAAAAGTCAAATGGCCAATATGCATGCAAATGGGCTAAAGTGGCTGAGTGGCCTCCCTTGCTAAAGAAGGTATGTCTCATCCAAGAGGGACCTGAGACTTCTCAATAAAGTTTGGAGGTAACATAATCAGTTATAGGGGCCCTCGTGGGCTTAACAATTAGTTGGTAGGATCCCTCCGGAGAGGTAATATTCCATAAAGTTTGTATGTTGTCCAACCCCTATCTGACCTAGGGTACAAGCAGAATAACCACTGCAGGTAACCTATGAGATACCTAAGTCCAGCAACTAATAAACCACTGTATAATCGATGCACATGTGAGCAGTTGTAAGTATGGATTACCATATGGGAAGGGTAGAAAAGATTTAAACCTTGAAATCACCGCCTCTCACAGAGGTATGGGTACTAGCAAGATCCCCAAATATGAATAAATCCACATAAATATCTATGATGCTAGGCGAGTATCCGGGGGTTATCCCTTCAACTAACTTCGCGCAACCTCGTGATTAACTCCGGTGTGAGCGGAGCCTCGTGATCTTACCAATTATACAATGGACTTATCAACTCCCTATCTGAGACACATATGTTGATTTAATTGCCATGGAGAAGTTTACTCACAAAATCCTATTCCAAGGCACTAAATCCTAGACTAGTTTGTGCACCCTAAAACAAAAATCGTGACTAATCAATTTTAGTTTAAAGCGTAAATTTTATTGGCCGTGATTACTCAAAAGGGTATGGAAGTGAAACTCATGATATTATGACTCTATAAGAAAATAAATATAAATGTAATGCAAAGTCTAATTTTAATTTTTCAATGAATGATATGCGTATAAAAACAATGCAATTTTTAATTTCAACTCTACAATTCGGAATTAAAATGCAATCTTTCACTAAATGCACTAAGTTGATGATAAAGATTTAGAAGAAAAAAATGCCAAGCAATGTAAAATGCTTTTTTTTTTTGTATTTTAAATATATTAAAGAGAAAATGCATGGACTGAAAAGCAACCTGATATATAAATTCTATTGTGTATAAACGGAAAGACTCAAGTAGAATACCAAGCAGCCAAGCAACAACCCAGAGTTCAAGGACAAATAAAAAATGAGAAATGATGAGAAAGACTACACCCAAAAATTCAACTCCAAATGGGTTTCCTATCAACCTAGAGAATCTCAACAGGCACTACAGAGACCTAAGAAGGATCAACAATCATCAAATCCCACCCAGCAACCACCAAACCAAGAAACCAAGCAAGGAAATAAGGTGTACATGACTGTTCATAGAAACAGAGCGTATATATGCAGCTCGCATTGAGACAACACACGTGTGTATGCGACTGTCAAGGAAATAGGGTGTGTATAGGCTTGAAAACAAGGCCAGACTAGGGTAAAAAGGATAAAAACTAAGACCCAGAGTGAACAGAATCTGTCAAGTAGTGATACGACAAGAAACACAAAGGAAAATGAGAAATGCAAGGAGAAAAAGTACTTCAACCCTTAGAAAGAAGATCTCTCCCCAGTGGAGTCGCCAATTCTGTTACGAGGGAAAAACTCTCTATGGCCAAGGTAAGCCACAACAGACAGGTATGATTGCAAAAATCTACTCAATTCCAACATATGCTATATAAACCAATGTTCAAGCGAGATAAGAAAGAATCCTACCTCGTTCCAACATTTGATGATGTTCCATTGTTGAGTACTTTGACCCAAAGATTTGTACCTACAACAAGTTCTCAACAAACAAGCAGAGTAAGTATATATTGATAATATTAAAGAGATTAGCACATTAGATAGCATAATCCATTAATAAACATTACAAATATTCCCATGGATAATAATCATATATTTGCACGATACCAATTGGACAGGAAATGAGTATTTCTATTAATAAATGATTAGAAGAAGTAGAAGCATTACAGACTTATGTGTCGACACGGTTCGAAACCAAGAAACTAAGTTCCTTCCAACTGGGCCTTCACCACTTCAATCCTCCACGAAAGGAAAGCTCATAGAAAAGACACAATGAGGTTCGCTCAACAATAGGGAAAGAGCTTGGGGGATGAACACTGTTTTCAGACTTGAGGGACAAAGGAATGCAGACTCAATATGAAGTAATTTCTCCAGAGTAACTTTTGTCTCAAAGTTGAATGCTTTCTCCTCTTTTCCATAGCTCGGAATTGTGTTCTTATTGTTGATATTATGGTAGATGCAGGAGGTATTTACCTCCACATGTAAACCTGACGAGAATAGAATATTCTGGGAAGAAAGAAGAAACCCTAATGAGTTGGATAATAACCCTAGAAGACAAGTCAGCTCAAGAGGATAATTGGTATTAGGTTATTAGCCTACAAGAGAAGAAGTCAGCCAGAAGAAATGTTATATACTAAGTAAATAGGCACCCAAAATGAGAAGTCGGCCCAGGCAGTTAGCCAAAATCAGTATAAATACAGGAGGCCAATCCTCATTCTGGCAGGCATTCTCAGAACTGCAGAGCTCACTTGTGCGCACTACAGTTAGCTAGTTTTTTCATAAGTTTGGAGGAGAGTTGTCGTTGTAGTTGCTGTAGCTAGCAATTTGGATTTTGTATTGGACTATCTCTTGGTTATGGTTTGGACTATCTGATCAGATCTTATTTGGTGCACTATCCTTGGAGAAATGTGTGCTACCCTTTGTTTAGATATATAGCCTAGGGTTTGCTTCTGGAGTGATTCTCTCTCAAGGTTAAGGTCCTCGGAGGGTGGCTTCGGCCTATGGTTGGGTGACAATAGAGATATTTTCTATGGTAAAATGAGCACATCCATCATATTCTAACAGGTTATGGGTGTTGTGGGGTTTTTCTACCCTACGGACTAGCAAGCTAGGGCTTTAAACTTGCATGCAAATCATGACCCTTCAAGAATAACTTTTAACCTCCTACCCAAACCTATAACCCTTTTTCTCAGGCAAACATGGGAAGAATCAACTAACCTTTTTATCGACGATTGAAGTAGATCCTCCATTGAGCTTTTATCTCCTTGCTGCTGCTGCTCCTTCCACAAAGCGATCCTACAATCAAGACAAAACTACGCATGCATGCTACTGATCTACTAGAGGGTTAAAGATAAAACATAAATCAAATAAAACATATGAGACTCATGTATTCGGGACGGGAAAAGTATCTTTTTCATTAATCTCAATATGAACCAACTTACAATGATTTTAGAGACCGGCCACCGTTCCTCGATCCTGATCCTGGGATCCTCCTCTTCTTTTGTCCTCCAACTGTTGTTTCTTGAACTTCTCCTAAAGCTTGAGGCAAGGCTAAAGGGTTGGGACAAAACGGACTTGGCAATTTGGCAGAGTTTCTTTGCTATGATTTTTCCTCCTTTGAATATTACCCCTACCCCTCCTTTTATAGGCTAGAAGGAGCTAGGTTTTTAGGCGAACTCTCGGCCATGCATGCCTGGGAGTTCCAGTTAACTGACAAAAAGCTCTTCATCCCGGCGGAAACTTTCCTGATTTTTTTCTTTGTTAGGTAAACGCGGGCTGTAGTGGGTTAGCCCGCAATCACCCGTGTGCAGTAGAAGGACAGCAAGCGGTCCACCGTGCCCAGTGAGAGGTTAGGGTGCGGGTTGCTTGATTTAAGTGGTTTTTTGAGTTTTTGTTCAGCATGGCTTTGGCTAGG
>JASDQU011507555.1:11615-22845 GCA_032191745.1 Picea mariana
ACTCGCGGACATACATGGGTCAAATAGACGTTCCATGCTCTTGTCACAGCAAATGACTGAGATTGAATTCGGGTCTCTGGCTTTGGGAGTTCTTGACCCTCCACTTTTCAACTCTTCTGGAGTACTTCCGCTCCAGAGTGCGAAATATGACAACACATGTCCTTTCCAATGGACGGTACCGATATACTCCGCTAATTCGGGATTCGGGTCTTCTTTGGACTCTCTACGATACTATACTCCAAATCCTAAGGAGTTCCAAATTTTAGAACTCTCGAAGTCCCACTCTCTTCACCAACCACGTTGGCTAGGTGGGAACGCACCAGGGGCTGACACATAGTTGGGTTAGTGGTGACACGTGCCCTCACCCGGGATGATGTGTATCACAATCCAAGGGCCCTATGGGGTAGGTGTTGCGCATAAATCCAGGTGTCATGTGGCTCGTTAAGTTTGAATCCATGTCACCATGTATGACATCACCGTACCTCATCACCTTGGGCGAACAACTTCTACATTCCTTATATCTCACGGATAAGACCCAATCACGTAGACCTATAGATATATGGCTCTGGCCACCTTCGGGTTTCGACGTTCGGGAGTGTTGCTATGCAAACTCCTCTTACTTTCTGAAGCGTCCAATCTTCGAATTAGAGGGTCTCGTGCCACGCGTCTCCGATAGATCGATGGTTGGAAAAGGATTCAAGGGATCCTGCGATCTACAGTGTTGGGTCCTTCATGGCTCCGACCATCGGGGTTTCGGGCCTCGATTTAATTTGTGAGATAGGTTCACCAAACCACCTGGGGAGCCGCCTATCACCGCTCAACCTCACGGGAGACCGAGTCTCATGGTTACCTTTGGTCCGTGTAAGGTTGGTAAGGTCGGTTTTACTTCAGAGTCCTGGACTTCTGAAGCTACAAAGCCAAGGGGACATAGCTTCCTTAGGCTTAGCCCAAGGTTCCTGGGTATTGGTCATATGGGTCCTTTCGAATGGATCTCATCTGCTCGTCTTCTAAATGAAAGGACCTCCCCTTTTAAAGGATTCGACTTTTGCTACCCTTCCAGAGCTTGTCATGACATGGTTAAGGACTTGGGCCCAGAATCCCGGTCGCACGACAAGGATTTTGTAAGAGGTGTCCTCTTCAGACGAACAGGTTCAAGTCAACATTACATCTCCCATATCGACTGTCATACAAGCTTATGCCCCAGGAAGCCTCTAGAGCCAAGCTGGGCATTCAAACTATTGGTAGAGGGTGTAGGTTTTCAAAGAGAAGGAGGCATGTACATACTGTAACCATTCCACACATAGAATATTTATAAGTATAGATTTGCATAAATCCAGGAATTCATCCACTCTTCCAGTTCAACACATAAAACAAGGAAAATACTTATCATAACCAGACAACGTGAAGCGACTACTGAAAGGGGTGCTCGTTTCCACCCAATCATAGGATCAATCACTCCAAATGGATTTACCACTAGCCACCCCCAAGATATACCACAATGATTTGCAATATAATCTCTTCTTTCAACTCAATGAAAATAGGGACGCAGGTTACTCTCCTCCTCTCGCAGGATCTTGGCAATGGTTTACATGATACAAAGCAAGGAGGATCGACCTCGTTTATTAGCTTGTATCATAACCTTCTCTGCCATTCCCTGTGACTAGAACATTTATTTTCCAGTTCTTCCTTGAACCTGAAAGCTTCCTCTCCTTTGCACTCTTCGTAGGTCTCCCTCTGCCCACCACACCTTCCCTTCTTCCCTATTTCAGCAAGGTTGCATGTGGCTCCAATCCCCAGCCCGCGGTCAAGTCTGGAAGCCTTACATATGGGTGCTTTGCCCCATCCCCTCATTAACTCTTGAGAAGGTCTTCCCACCTACCAACCTGACTATAATTCATTTCTGGGTCAGAGGACTGTTCTGGTCCTGATCAATTAAATTCAGTAAGTACTGGTTTGGTGAAGGTTAACACAACCATTCCTGGTCCCCTTCACCATCTCTTTTCATAGCATTTGTGGTCTTTCTTAGTACACCCCCCTTCTAGCAGTGATGCAACACTTATCCATTTTCTAGTAAATAACATAGTTTACATTCATTTACCTTTCATACAAAGGTCCATCGAATCAAAATTCACACATATGGGGTTTGCCATAGTCTCTTGGCCATTATAGTTATATTTACTATCTAGGGGAAACAAGGTGTTACAAAGAAACAACAATATTTAACTCTTTCTTCAATACAAGTAGTGTATCGAGTGACAATTAATGTAAGTAAAAAATCTATGTGGTTTTTATAGATCCTTTTAAATTTTGGATTCTACTAATAACATCTGAACACACTTTAGTGTGACAATATTCAAAGTTCCATCAAGCTCGCCAAAGATCCAATGCAACATCAATGCAACAAACACATTGATTTACACATGCACGTCATCAGAAATTTTATTCAAGATCACATTCTTGAATTTGCTACTCTTTTTCCCTCTAGATGATCAAGTTTTAGAAATTTTCACAAAGTCTCTTATAGAAGTGAATTTTTCCAAACTTCAATCTATGTTAGGAGTTCATAGAGTTTTCATTAAGGGGGAATAGACTATAATGTCTCTTTCATTTCCTATTGTGTCACATTTGTAAATATTTCAATCCTATCTCAAGTTGTTCTTAAGGTCGTGGTATTAGAATATTTAGACACTTGGGAGTTAAGTTAAGATCAACTTGGTTGAATGTGTCTTTACGTAAAGTGTGCTTTCTTAGTATGCATTTGTAGTTATGTATTGATGATTATGACATGTTCTAGATATAAAGTTCTATGATGGTTCATATTATCCTTGATGCTAACAACTATATTGATTTGTGGCATAACACTTGATTGGTATTTGATCTCTATTTTAACATCATGGAGGGTCATTTGTTGATGATTGATTGTGAGAAACACATGCAATTTTTTCCCTTTTTGCATTAGTATATTGCCTCAAGTGGCCGCACTGGCCAGGGCTATGGATTGTTACTTTTTAAAGGGTTTTAACCATGCAATGCACTAATGTACTGATCTTTGATATGTTTGTGTGAATGGTTTCTTAAAATATTCGACTTATGTGGAAATACCTTGTTTATCAACATCAGTTTCAATTCCAAAAAAATGTGAATTTTGTTTCTAAAATTGTCATTTGATTCTAGAATTGTGAATTTCAATTATAAAAGTGTCAATTTTAATTATGAAGTGAATTTCAATTGAATTTCAATTTCAAAAGTGTCAATTATATTTCTTCACTCCATACATCTTTTACATATGGAAAATATACAAATAAATGGTTCATTAATTCTCCATATTTTTTAAATACTATATACCAAGTTGGTCCATGCTAGTTTCTTTTTTTACCATAATTCAGGTAAGAATTTGATAAGAAATATTAACATTTGAGAGGACATCCCAACTTCCAGAGTTTTCTGCACCACCATTTGTTATCCCTTATGTATTTCTCTTCCATGTTTTTCTACATATCCTAATTTAGTTGTATAAACCTTCCACCTTTTGTTCTTTGACTAAGACTGTGAATTTTGATTCTAAAAGTATGTGTATTCTGAACATTTTATTTTTGTATATCAATGCATAATATGACTATGGTAGTCATTGCTAAATATATTAATATTGAAGAGATGCAACAAAATAATTTAAAACAATAGGATGATGACAATCATTGCACTGTAGTGTAAATGCACAAAAGGATTCTTATGTAAACAAAAATGAAGACTGTTAGCTAATGTTTTTTAACAACTTTCTAATTTTAATTACAAATATTATAACTTATTTATTATGGAAAATTTATCCACAAAACTCACACCCCTAGTAAGGTGGAGTTTTTTAACAACTTTCTAATTTTAATTACAAATATTATAACTTATTTATTATGGAAAATTGATCCACAAAACCCACACCCCTAGCAAGGTGGAAAGTGGAAATAGAGAAATTGATTTTCAATGGTTTTACCTGAAGTAATATTTATTAATCAAAATCATTGAACCACTATATAAAAATCAAATCAAGATATGCACTAAATGAATTCTTTCAAAGTTGCAAGCTACATGGATCTAATATAATATTAGGGAATACAAAAACCCAAGTTGGAGATAAAACACAAATGTGTACAATGAATCTCAACACTATTTTTATTTCACACATTAAACATACTTATATATACAAAAATAGGATAGTTGAAATGTTTCAAAGTTGCAAGCTACATGGATCTAATATAATATTAGGGAATACAAAAACCCAAGTTGGAGAAAAAACACAAATGTGTACAATGAACCTCAACACTATTTTTATTTCACACATTAAACATACTTATATATACAAAAATAGGATAGTTGAAATGTTCCTTTGGATTATGAGCTGCTTCATTTCCACATTTTATAACAACTCAAATATTTCATTTCATATCTTGAAAGTTATTATTGGAAATTGGATTCAAATCCTTTAAAGTCTTTTTTTTTGGAGTCGTCTTTCTCTCTTGCTATTTCTTAAGCATCTCATATGTTTGCATATAATTTGTCAGACTATAACTGGTTAACAATAAGGCTTAAAACCATTACAACAATATATTTGTTATGAGCTCAACATGTCACTTACAAGAATTGAACCCGAGTTGGGATGATAAAAATTATTCTTCCCAACCACCCGAGCTAAACTCAATTGACATTTAACTAGATAACTATTCTAAATCAATCTGTCTATTTTAACATTGAATATAAAAAAGTTTTATATTTTGCAGTGTTGGATTTACTTTCAACTAAGAATAATCAACGTAAAAGGCAAATTATGACTCTTTACATATCTTTGATGGTTGGAGAAACCTTGTGATGATGCATAATACATAGTATTGTTCCAATAAACATAAGTTCGAAAATTATAATAAACATAAGTTCGAAAATTATGACATAGTACAAACATAATATAGTTTCAATAAATATGAGTTCAATAATCATGGCCTAGTCTAAAAATGATCCATAAATAAAAATATAAAAATTTGAAATGAAACACTATGCTTTTCATCCAACAAAAGTGTACACATTCAAAATTTGTTATGCTTTTATTGCTTATAAGCATTCGATACACAAAATATGGATTTTAGGGTGAGATTGACAATATGTCTTTACTAATCCATTTTTTTTTTTTCCATTTTTGTTGATTGTTATTTCAGTGTAGATCTCATTTAAAAAACAATCATCATACAATAAGGTTTTCAACAACGACATAAAATGATGAGCCCTAAAAAAATAATCTTGTCTAAAAAATAATTTTGTTTTGCAATAACTTTTGTTCGGAAATTTTGACTTTTATTTCTATGTTATAATCCTCAGTGACATCATTGGTTATGAGTGTCTAGTCATTCATTCAAAAGAATTGTGACTCCTAAGTTTTAAAGGACGTGATTATCTTAAATAAATTAAGAAATTTCCCAATGTAGGGAATACAATACTTACAGGGGGTGAAGATTTCTCTAATTGTAGATCCTTGGATGTATACTATGATTTATTTATTTTTATTCAAAACACATTTTAATTTTTAATGAGCTAATGTTGACACATTTAGAGACTGAGGTTTCATTACATATTATAGGGAAATGAAAGTACACATGCATTTATTAGCTTATTAGTTATTCACTATGATTAAAAGAGGCAAAGTATCATACAATGTACAACACACATAATCCACATTTAGAGACTGAGGTTTCATTACATATTATAGGGAAATGAAAGTACACATGCATTTATTAGTTTATTAGTTATTCACTATGATTAAAAGAGGCAAAGTATCATACAATGTACAACACGCATAATCCACATCTTTAAATATCTGAATAGTCTTCTCTTTAAGAGAAACGAAATAAATGTTCGAAACTTTGTTCTGGGCGGCACAATCCTTTTCTTTAACTCCGAGCCTGATAATTATGCTCAAGTCAAAGCCTTTCAATATCCTCATCACAAAAGTTTTAGGATTAAATTCCATCAGAGTCCATGCTTTTTTAAGATATATCAATAATGAATATGCATGGTCATGGTAAAGAAGTTTTTCTACATTCAAAAGTTTCCCCTAAATATGCAACATTGCAAACCAAACTTCAAATGTTGTTTTTTCGCAAAACTATGTGAGATAAAGACTTTGGTGGACCAACTATACTTTTCTATGTCCGGAGGTTAATTTCTTCTGCGGGTCCAACTGCACTCTTCCATCGAAACCTGATATTCGAAAGGGTAATCTTCAATCCGAGCCAACAAGATAGTGCTGGTATGGTCCTGAAAGGAGGCTTATCTCTAGCTTACTTCAAATAGATTATCTCTAGCAATACATTACTTTATTATTGTATTTTCCACAGGCCTAACTTACCTTACTCCTACACCGGTTCCCACAAATTCTTCCTATTTCCGTGAAAACCCCTAAGAATTGATCCCCACCCAATAAGTCACACAAATTCTTCGTATTTCCGTGCAAAGCCCTAAGAATTGATCCCCACCCAATAAGTCACTCAATTGAGATTTCTTTTGTTCTTTTAGTGGACCAACTATACTTTTCCATTTTTCTATGTATATTGCATCAAAGAAATCACAAGAGTATATAGTTTATTAAATTTTTACCATACTTAGCACTTACTATAATATAATTATTATGTTAAAAGAAATAATTTTTTTCAAGGTAACAAAGAGATATTAGAAACAATTTTTTCAAAATCGAATTAATTTTGGATGAATTTTTTACCATACTTAGCACTTACTATAATATAAGTATTATGTTAAAAGAAATAATTTTTTTCAAGGTAACAAAGAGATATTAGAAACAATTTTTTCAAAATCGAATTAATTTTGGATGGAGTTATTATTGTAGTGGAGATTTGTTGGTGCAAGTTCATAAGACTAGGTTGAAGGAGCTAAGAAGTCTTATTGATATTAAAAACAATTTTTTTCAAAATCGAATTTGTTTTGGATGGAGTTATTATTGTAGTGGTGATTTGTTGGTGCAAGTTCATAAGAGTTCATAAGACTAGATTGAAGGAACTAAGAATTCATATTGATATTATTCACTTTTACTCTTCATAAGACTAGATTGAAAGAACTAAGAAATCATATCAATATATTCACATGACATCTTGGTAAATGTAGCTTACAAATGATCAAATCAATCACATAATCATATTATTCTCAACAAAATATATGAATTTAGAATGTTGAAATCAATCACATAATCATATTATTCTCAACAAAATATATGAATTTAGAATGTTGAAGTAAATATTAATTGAAAGGAAAAATTTATTATAAATATTCAAATTTTAATATTTGATTATGATTAAGATTTATTATCTACACACATTGCAAATACTTAATTATCAGATCCACAATTACAAAAATGTTTGTATGTTCTATATTAATGAAAACTCTTTTTACTTAGAAACCCTTATATTCAATTATTTTCTTATATATTTACTTCAACATAAAGATGTATGTGGCCTTGCTAAAAAGGCAAAGCCAATACAAAACATGAATAACTTTTTGTGAACAATGATGTATATTAATAAAAACTCTTTTAGAAAGAAAACCATTAAGATATATTCAATTATTTTCTTATATATTTACTTCAACATAAAGATGTTTCAAATGTGGCCTTTCTAACGAGGTAAATATAATACAAAACATGCATTACTTTTTGTGAACAATGAATACTTAAACAAATGAAAATTCTAAAACCCCTTTAATACTTCAAAGGGGTCTAAGTGACACTCAATTCTAAAATATTTTAACTAAAGAATAGAAGTTTTCACATATAATATTTAAAACTCAATTCTAAAATATTTTAATAAAAGAAATAGAAATTTTTATATATAATATTTAACAAATAATTATATTATTTTTTTCTATAACAAATAATATTGTATTAACAATTTGTAACAATCCAATTTCATGTTCACTTTACTTCAAAAATGATAATTTCAACCAACACAAATCATAACATATTTGAATTTGTATGATTATGTTAATCATAAAACTTACCAATAAATCAACATATTTATGTTAATTTGTATGATTATGTTAATCATAAAACTTACCAATAAATCAACATATTTATGTTAAATGGAAGATTTTTATTTTATAATTGGTATCATGAGGTATTGAAAGACACACCATTGGAATGCGACTCAAGTCAATACTTGCTTTCTAACAACTAATAGTCTTTTTTAACAAAAACAAAACACATAAATAACCAATGTGGTAAAATTGCCTTGCCCAAAATTATACCATTTCAAATTGAATTCAAAAGTTAACCAAAACTTATTATGAACATGTTGAAATTTTTTTTTGATTTGTTTGTTGTAAATGATGTCATTCTCAATGAAATTAAGAAACTAATAAGTAATGGTTAACCCCTTATGCTTGACACTATTATTGGTATTAGAGATTTGAATATCTTGAAAAATATTATTAAGATGTTGTCGTTATTTTTTATTTCTTTAGTGTGAATGATTTGATGATAAAAAGATAATAAGAAACTAATAAGCAATAAACAAATCTTTATTTTTTACTCTAATATCAATGTTAAAAAAAATTGAATGTCTTGAATGGGCAATCCAAGTCATTAGGGAGATTTAATGTGTAAATATTAACAAAATTAACATTTACTTTAACCCTACTAATAATATTGAATGAATGATAAGCACGACTCCAATGAAACATTTTAGGTTGTTTAAAAAGTGATATCTATTTTGAAAGTTACTTGATTGGATATCTAGACTCTTGTACATGCAATCTGATTTCTACATGAGATTAACATCATTGCAAGTTTCTTTCAAGTGCAACTTCTCTAAAGTATAGTAATATTTTTTTTAATTTACTATTCAACGACATGCGATATAAAATATATGCATGTTTGGTTTTCACAGATAGACATCTTGAGAACTGTATGGAGGCTTGCGTGAATTTTTGAGTTCTCTACAAACATTTCGGACTACAGAGCTGAGTCCATCATCAGGATAAGGACATCTTACGAGGATAAAGAGATAACGACAACTCATAAATACAAAAACGCCTAGGTGGTTTCCACCTTCTCTACAATGTTTTAAGAATGTCAGTGTCACAATTCCCCGAGCTAGCTAGATGTCATTCTTCTGATGATGGACTCATATTTGTAGTTCAAAATGTTCGTAAATAACTAAAAAATTCACATAGGCCTCCATACAATTCTCAATATATGCATGTTTCAATTTCAAATATACAAGAGCATAGCCATATCAAATTACATATATTTTTGGTGTATATATTTATTTTTGTTCATATAAGCAATTATCTATTGCAATTTGGGGTTAAATCTCAACAATATAAATATTTTGAAATTTTGATGTGAATAGTATGCTTCAACAATGGTCAATATTCCCTTACCCTGGATCTCTAACAGTGAGAAATAATCTAGAGGAAGGGTTGAATGACCATTTTCCAAGGTATATACTTAACACAAATACTATGCTTTAGGAAGGATTGGCTTAATCTTTTAGGGGTTCCTACTTAACGTGAATACCATGATTTAGGAAGGATTAACCAACGCTCCCCTTGGATCCTTCTAACATAAATACTATGCTTGAGGAAGGATTGGTCAATGATCAACAAAAATAATCCTCTACATGATTACTAAGGTTGAAGAAGGGTCGACCAACCTTTCTATGGACCACCCCATGATGCAAATAGTATACTTCAGGAAGGATTATCCAAGACTTCCCTAGTATTCCTCATGATGTGAATATTATGTTGGAGGAAGGATCGACCTACCCTTCATCGACATACCCCACAACGAGAGTACCATGCTCAAGAAAGTGTCCACTAATCCTTCCCTAGACTCCCCCTTGAAAATTATATTAAGTTGGATAAAGAGTCGATCGTTCATTCCATAGGCTTACTTTTGATGAGAATGTTAAGATGAAGGAAGGGTGGGTTGACCCATCCCTGGGCTTGAAATAAAATAATTGATTGAACCTTTCATGAGATCCCCCTTGACTAGAATATTATTCTTGAAGAATGGTTTGGAAACCATTCCCAAGAATTCCCCTTGAGTATAATAAAATGTTGGAGGAAAGGTTAGTTGACCTTTCCCCAAGCTCCCCCTTAACAAGAAAACTATGTTGGAGGAAGGGTTGACTGACCTAGTGGAAGGGTTGGATAACCCTTCTTAGGGATCCTCCTCAATGATAATATTTTGTTGGAGGAAGGGTCATTCAATCCTTCCCTTGACTTCCCTAGATGAGAAATCTAATATAGAGGAAGGGTTATTTGATACTTCCTTGGGCTCCCCCTTGATAATAATGCTATTCTCACAGAAGGGTCAATCAATTCTTCCTGAGATCCCCATAGAGGTGAATTTTATGCTAGAAGAAGGGTTGGCCAACCCTTCTTTGTGTTACCCTCGTAAATAAAGCTAATCTAGAGGAAAATTTGGTCAATCCATCCCCTAAATCCCCTTAACAGGAAAACTAATATAGAGGAAGGATCAATTGGCCCTTCCTTGGTATACCCCTTGATAATAATAATATTCCCGAGGAAGGGTTGGTTGACCCTTATCTGAGATCCATGTTGACATGAATATTGTTATAAAGGAAGGGTTAATCGATCATATCTTCGACTCCCCTCGATGAGAATACTATGTTGGAGGGAGCGTCAATTGAACATTCCCTAGGACCCCCCTCTAAAATAATACTTTGCTCGAGAAAGGGTTGGTTTATTCCTCCTTAGAATCCACATCGATGCAAATAAAATACTCGAAGAAGGGTCGATAGACCTTTCCACATGATCCCCTCAATGAGAAAGCTAATATAGAGGAAGAGTCAACCAACCCTTTCTTGGTCTCCCACTTGAAAATAATACTATGCTCGAGGAAGGATCGATTGTGTAAGTTTTAAACTTGTGAAGTAAAGAAATGTATATAGATTCTATGCAAAACATAAATTAATCAATGGCTCACACATATTGTACACATATATTTACACTGGAAACCCTTAATCGGGAGAAACCGAGCCTTCCTTGGTGTTGCACCTCTCAACTCGTCCTTGGGATCCTTGTTGACACAAATACTATGCTCCCCCTTGATAATAATACTATACTTGAGAAACATTCAACCAACCCTTCCTTTGTATCCATGTTGACATGAATACTATGCTTGGAGAAGGGTCCACTGACTATTCCATGGTGTCCCCTC
>JASDQU011507558.1:0-22767 GCA_032191745.1 Picea mariana
TTATTATCTGAAATTATCTCTTTTTCAAGGCGTTGAGTACTTTTTTTGAGGTTTTTCTATGCTATATTAGTATTTGGTTCTTAACATTATCTATTGTATTTTTGTAGATACATGTTTAGTTCAGGTACAATTTGATTACAAGGCAGTTGTACAGATTGGATGCAGTTCAGTGGTACAGGTTGATACAGTTGTACAACAGTATATCTCACAGTGACAAGTTGACAGTGGTTCCATCATTCTACTTATACTTCAGGGTGGTTGTACGGGGCAAAGACAGGTGGTTGTAGCCGGAGAACACAGGGGGTTGTAGCCAGAGAATTGGGGAGTTGGAGCTTCCCTCAGGTTGTAGCTTGAGGAACTAGGGGGCTGGAGCCTCCTTCCAATTGCAGCTAAAAAACAAAGGAAGTTGGTGCTTCCAATGAATGTAATTCTTCAAGACATATAAGAAAAAAAATTATGTGGTTTTCTCCCGATTTGGGTTTCCACGTAAAACACTCATGTACTATGTATGTGTGTGATTGTTCATTTCCTATTGCTCATTATTGAATAATAATTCTACATTGATATAACACTTGGATTATTTGGAGAAAAATGATTATAATTACGCTATTACTGATTCACCCCCCCCTCTCGGTATTCCAACAACCCATACAAAGGAATAACGAGAAACAAATCCCTCTTAAGATGGCATGGGCATTGACTATCCATAAATCTCAAGGCATGACCTTGACAAGGTCTACCATTGACATTGGACACATTGAACGTCAAGGCTTGACCTTCACGGTAATGTCATGCACTACTACTATAGAAGGAATGTGAATAGCACCATCATTTTCCTTCGAACGCTATGAAAAAATGAAGGATGTTGCTTATGTCTCACTATGAAAACAAGAAGAGGCACGCTTATATTCTTTGTTGCATACCTTCTAGATTCTTCTATGTTGTAATCATACTTCTATACATAAACTATTTGACTTGGTTCATACTTCTATACATGATATGAAAGAGTTTCAAACGTTTACTACCAAATACCTATCAATTATATTTTGACCTAGACACTTTGCAACAAATCACTATTCTACTCATGATTAATATACAATTACAATGCTACTCATGAAATAATATACTTATAAAAAAAACTAAAAAAAAAACTATATAATTCTTTTCGGCATTGCCTTTCCCCCGAGTATACTAATTATTATTAATAATAAAGAAATCGGACAAATTGTATTCCCAACCCAACTTTATCCCTTGTGAGATTTGCTAAATTCTTCGATAACAAGGCCGTTGAGTAGCATAGTCCGTGACGAACTGCATTGTATATTTATCAATCAAATGCACGAGCAGGGTTACATGCATATTGGAAGTCGTCGTTTACTATTCAATGGTGTAGCTGATATAGAATAGTCCGAATGAAACCATGTTCCTAAGAAATGTTTCCTTTTCATTTTTATAATTATAATTTAATCATTTTTATTAATGTAAATATAGATAACATATTTTAATGTTTGGAGTTTAATTAAATGATTTTAAATGTAACAAGAACTAAACCTTAGTTCAATATTATGATTGTGAGTGATTGTTTTTCTTTTATGTATAATTTAAAAGTTAATTCAAATTAAAAATGAACACAATATTTACAAGTTAATTCAAATTAAAAATGAACACAGTCCACTTCAATATGATATGTTTGGGCTCATTCTGCTAAATGCATGTTATCACATTTAAACGTTGTAATAAGTTCTAATATAAATACACCAAATATATATAAATCACTCTTGTCCGAATATATGCTTGTTTTCATGTGTTACAGATCCATGTAACAATAACTTCACTTAATCAATGTGATTATAAATTCGTTGTTTTATGACCTAACATTGATAGTGCAGAATTGGTTATCGTCTAGAAGCCAAATATTTAGAGACTTAACATTAGCGTGTAAAATAAGAAGTTTCACTTTTTCATGAAAGCATAATTACGAAGTTCGAATTCCAATTTGATTTGATAAGAAAAAAAATTGACTACTTAAAATTACATTAGAGTTTTTAAGCAGTTTTGAACTATTGCACTTCGCTGATTACACTAAAATTATCTACTATTTCAGTGAATGGTCTTCAAAATGGTTGTTAGTGTGGACACAACTACTTCTAAAAGGAATTCACATGGGAATGCGGGGTCAAATTTTTTAATGAAACTATCAGAACAAGATCACATGCTTAATCATGTTTTCAACTTTCAACCCCGATTGCTTTACACCTTGTCTAGAACTAAGATTAATAAATCAAAGAAAAAATTGTTTACCAAATTGTCTAAATTATGGTTTTGTAGATTTATGAATCATACAAAATAAACTAAAAACCTTCATATGGAAATAATTCAATCACTAAAAGTAGACCAAAAATTGTTAATCAATTTTTTTATTAAATTCTAATTACATTTGAATATCCATATTCATTGTTTAAAAGAAAGAGAGGTCTTATAGACCACACAAGTGTCAAAAAGACAAACAAAACATGTTGATGTAATGATAAAAAATGGAACTTTAAAGAGACAAGAATATTTTTTTCTTCTTTCTTTAATTCATAGAGTTATAATATTAAGCTTTCATACTGTTATAAATAAAGGTTATAAGGCTTTCCCTAGTACAACAAATGACAAAGTCAATTAGACTAAGAAAATTCGGTACCCTAACTATGAGTCAGGGTATGATCCTACATCCTTGCTTGATATTTTCACCATTGAATTATTTTTCTATGAAAATTTCATTTGATTTGGTGGCCAGTAGGGTTGGGGCAATATTTAAAATTTGCTATTAATTGTTTCGGGGTTATAATATTTAGTAAATGAATTTGGCCTTGTTATTCATCCATAGATTTTTTTTTAATAAACATTAAAATGATGAAGAAGAGTTGCAACAAAATATCTCAAATATACTCCATACTAAAATTTTATTTATTTATTGCATGGCTATACAGATTTTATTTATTGCATGTCTATACGGCTAGTATGAAAGAGATGTGTAACTTGACAGGTGGTATAAATTGATCAATATAATATTTTGAAAACATAAAAAAATAACATCTCAACCATGCTTATATAAAAATGCTTAAAACTCCCATGGAATTTACTAAATAAACAAATGAAACAAGTCGTTGTAAGAATAAGAAAGATATATATGTTACTATACTCTGTGTCCACAACATTTACTACATAAACAAATAAAACAAGCCACTGTAAGCACAATAAGGATATCTCTGTTATTCATGGAACACCCTACCTAATCCATAGCCAACTGCTTACTCGGTTTATCGATATGGGTGAAAGAAGGTGGGGTTGTCGATGGTGGGATACCCTCCATGGTGGATCCTTCTTTCGGGCCTTGCCTCAGCCTCCCATGGTTTCCGAAAAAAGGTTTGTAAACTCATGTGTCCGAAAAAGGGTTTGTAAACTTATGTGACTGCAAATATTTTCATTTTTCATTGGAAGCTTTAAAATGTTATCCCTATTAATCTATGGGAGAGGGAAATTTATCAATCCATTATCTTGACTACATATTCCCATATCACAAAAACTTTATCCAATTTCTCAATGATTTTTTGACGCAAATCTCCTTCCCTCCAAAGGTTTGCTTGACCTCCTGGTCTTGGATCATTTGGACTCCTGAGTCAGAACGACTCCTTGGGTCCCTACGGGCACCCAAAACTATCTTACCCACACACAGAGGCTCTTCCGCTAGTGACCATAGCTGTGACCGTGGATCTACTTCCTTCACGGTTCGGACTTCGGGGATATCCCAAATCATTTCCTCACTCCTTCCCAAAGCACTCAACTCCGATTCTTCAAACTCACATCACGTGTCTCCTCAGATCCTCCGACCCCACAATGATTCAGACTTTGCGACCACACGAAAATCTAGGCCTTTCACTCATATCCTCCAGTCTCCCGATTTCTAAATTCCTTAAAATGTTGCCACGTAACCCACCGTGATCAAAAACCACGATTGAACCGTGATTTTGGACATCGCAACTCGACCTTCGTCAAGTTTTCAACTTGTCGAACCTTCGAAGTACCGAAATACTTCACGGTTTCCCTCCTTGCAGCTTCACCATATCTAATGGTCTGGGATCGTTCCTCCCTTTCTGAGAACGAATCTTGCCCAATGGATTTTATGAGAAGTTCAAGGACTCCTTTCCTTGAAGATTTCCGCTGCTCTCCCTCCTGATCTTTCCTTCTTCGTTTTTCCTTTGTTCCTTTGAATAATATCTTCAACACTTAGTCAAGAATCCAATATGTGCACACCTTGCAATATTTCTCTCCACACTTTGAATTTTGTGGATGACCTTTCACTCCTTGCGACTGTTCTCCAACCACTGCTATCTCTCGTGACTAAATCACGCTATCCTTCCTGAGATTTCGAGTCTGAAAACTCTGTCATGCACTCATTGTGGACGTCGATGCACTCCTTGTAGGCGTATGAGTTTCACTACCTCCTCTGAGGATTTCGAGTCTGAACTGACTCAGTCACACACTCCTTGCGGACACTATGCACACCTTGCACTCGCTCATGGAAGAAAATGATTGAAATTTATCTACTCATCACAATGACTTATACATTCAACAAAGAAAATGCAATCATGGATTTAATAACAGAAATAAAGGAGAACTGAAAAATTACATAGCTCTACCATTCATTCAGATAGACACATAACCATACACATTTGGGACAATGTTCCTATGTTATATTCATCCAACTGAAACTTATGTACATACATTGTTCTCCACTACTCCTTAACCTATATAAGATAGATTCAGATGTTTCTCGGTTCTCCTTTCTCCATAACAACTATGATCAACAATAACAATTATCAACCATCAAGAACCCTTTCTGGGCAATATTACAAAGCTTTATACAAAGAGGTGCTCTTCGAGCATTTCCTCCAACTACTCTATGCTATCTTAAATGGAATTAAATTCTATCAACTACTTAATCCTATTACAATAAATATTGCATCATACAGATAAGAGCGCAAGATCCAAATCTGTATTGTGATCTGATCCATAAAACAAAATACATTCCCCCATCACCTTCTGTGATGGCTCGACCTTCGATCTTTAAAGACATTCATAACTCAAATTTTTTTGTCAAATGTCACATTAATACATTGATCGGTTTGAAATTCAAAATATTTCAAAATGTGTGCTAGTGCGCCTAGCTGTCTTCCACGCTTGTGATTTGTTGGCGATGCTCCTGCATCATACTCCCTTGGCTGAAAAATTCATGGACTCTCGTCCATAAGCTCCTGCACCGATCTTCCATGCTTCTGGATCTCTGCTTCACCAACCCAACTGACATCTTCTACTAGTCGTCCTTGCCACTTCACCAAGTATTCAAAATATGTCTTCCTTCTGGTCTTCTTACCAACTCTTTGATCTATGATCTTTTCCATCTGTGGTTTCTCTGCTACAGGAATATGTTTCTCCCACTGGATCTTCCTTTGATCTTATGATCCTTCAACTTTGTCTTCTTTGTACAAATACAGGTCTGAAATATTGAATATGGGTGATATACCCACATCTTCCGACAGCTCTAACTCATAAGCATTCTCACCAAATCTCTTCAAGATTTTATATGGCCCTATTTTTTTCAACTTCATCTTATTATATGTTCCCCTCAAAAATATTTCATTCCTCGGATGTGCTAGAACTTGATCTCCAACTTCAAATTCAAGCTTCCTCATGTGTTGATCGGCTCTGCATTTGTATTCACCATTGGTATTCTTCAACTTCTCCTTGATTTGATTGTGAAGTCCTTGCATTTTTGCAGTGAAATCTTTAGCTCCCACGCTCCTAAAATAACCTTGCTTCAGATCTCTTAATTTTGAAACTCTTCTCGAGTTCATTCCATACATGATTTGAAATGGACTTTTCCTAGTGCTCCTGTTCATTGAGTCATTATATGCAAACTCAGCTTGTGCTAGAATCTGATCCCACTGACTATGGTGTTCAGTGACCAAACTCCTTAGCAAATATCCTAGACTTCTATTCACCACTTCGGTTTGTCCATCCGTCTGTGGATGATATGTAGAACTAAAAGATAGCTCTATCCTCAAAATTTTCCACAACGTCCTCCAGAAATGATCAACAAATTTGGTATCCCTGTCTGAAACTATACTCCGGGGCAATCCATGGAGTCTCACAATTTCTTTGAAAACAAATTCGCAACATGTGTTACATCACTGGTTTTCTGGCATGGGATAAAGTGTGCCATCTTTGAAAATCTTTCCACCACCACAAATATGGAATCAATTCCTCTTTGTGTCCTAGGAAATCCCAATACAAAATCCATGCTTATCGCATCCCAAGTCTTCTCTGGAATAGGTAATGGCTGATACAACCTAGTGTTTTGTTTCTTTCCCTTGGCATACTAACAAATCTTACAATTGTTCACAAATTTCTTCACCTCTGCTCTCATACCTGGCTAATAATATGAATTGGCTAATTGAGAAAATGTTTTGTCATGGCCAAAGTTTCCGACTAGACCTCCACTGTCTTTTTCCTTCAACAATTTTTTCCTCATCGACCATCTTAGTATGAAAAACTGGCATCCTTTGAACAACAACCCATCCTGAATCAGATATTCGACCCACTGAATTTTGTCTCTGAGCACGGGATTCGCACATGTTTCGTATGCTTCTCCAAAATCTGTATCATTGTGATACATTTCCTTAAGGTGATCAAACCCCAAGGTCTTGATTTGAAATTTCTGCAGAATCAAAACTCTCCTGCTCAATGCATTAGCAATGTTGTTAGCATTCCTAGAAATGTGTTTAATGACAAAAGTGAAATTTTGCATAAACTCTATCCACTTAGCATGTTTCTGGTTTAATTTCTCCTGTCTGGTTATGAATTGCAAAGCGTGATTGTTTCTATACAAAACAAAATCCTTAGGTACAATATAATGCGTCCATTTCTTCAATGCTTGGATTATGGCATACAACTCTTTGTCATATGTGGAGTACTTCTTGTTGGCTTCATTCATCTTATCAATGAAATATGCAATAGGTCTGTTTTCTTGACTTAAGACAACTCCAATTGCAAATCCACTTTCATCACATCTTACCTGAAACGTATTCCCAAAATCTGGCAGAACTAGAATTGGTTGTTCAGTTATCTTCTCCTTCAATATGTTGAAGATCCACTCAGCCTTTTCTATCCACTTGAAATACTTGTGTCTTTTCTTCACCATATCCATCATCTGAGAACTAATACCACTAAAATTCATGATGAACTTCCGATAAAAACTCGCTAACCCATGGAAGCTTATTACCTCAAAGATATTCCTTGGTGACGACCATTCTTTAATCATATTCACCTTTTTGGGATCCATCTTCAACTAATTTGAGGAAATCACAAAACCCAAATATATGAGCTCTGTCTTCAAGAAAGAGGACTTTTTCAGGTTAATTACCAGCTTCTCTTGTTGCAACCTCCTCATTACCAATGGAAAATGTCTCAAGTGCTCCTCCTTACTCTTGCTAAATACTAGTATATCATCTAGATACACAATCATGAAATTACCAATAAAATCCTTTAACACTTCATTCATCAGTCTCATAAAAGTACTTGGGGTGTTTGTTAAGCCAAACAGCATAACAAGCCATTCATACAACCCCTCATTCGTCTTGAATGTTGTTTTCCACTCATCACCTTCTCTCATCTTGATCTAGTGATATCCACTTTTCAAATCTATTTTTGAAAAATAGTTGGCTCCACTTTAGCAATCCATCAAGTCATCCATCATCAGCAATGGAAATCTATATCTGATGGTGATTTTGTTTATGGCTCTCGAGTCCGTACACATTCTCCATCCTCCATCCTTCTTTGGACTTAATACAGTTGGTACTGCACATGGACTCAATCTTTCTCTAACCAATCCTTTGTCTAATAGATCTTGAACCTTTCTTTTCACTTCCTCATTCTCTTGAGGCGTCAACCTATACTCTATTTTATTCAGTAGGATTGATCCTAGTATCAAATTAATGCAATGACTTATGCTTTGGATAGGTGGCAATGAGTTTGGAAACTCATCCACTGCAATATCAACAAAATTCTCTAGTAGCTCCTGAACTTTTTCAGGAAAATCCTCCAATGAAGTACTGGTAAGGATAACCCTTGGCTTCCTCACTATAGAAAACTGCATCTCTTGTTCCTTCTTTACTTCATTCAAGAGTTCCTTCCCACTCATGACAAGTATACTCACATTGGCTTCATCTTTCACCTTCTTTTCCTCAATTGGAAACAACATGTGTGTCCTACCATTCTTCTCTAGGGTGTATGTATTCCTCCTCCCATCATGAATAAAATTTATGTCATACTGCCAAGGTCTTCCCAACAAAACATGAAAAACATCCATAGGAATCACATCGCATAAGATCTCATCCCTATATCCTCCTATTTTAAATTCAACTATGCATTGTTGAGTAACTGTTACCTGATGACCTTTCTGGAACCATGAGACATTATATGGTGTTGGATGTGTAGTTGTCTCCAGCTCTAGCTTTTACACCATCTCTGTGGATGCTAAGTTGCCAGTGCTCCCACTGTCGATTATCACCTTGAAAACTCTATCCTTCATTTTGCAAGTTGTCCTGAACAAATTGTTCCTTTGTACTGGCTTTTCAATTTTTGGCTCTTGCTTCAAAAGAACCATCTTCATCATCAAGGACCTCCCATCCTCTACACCTTTTGTCTCAGAATCCCTCTTTTGCGCTTCTGAGATGTGATCTTCACCTCCTTTCTTTCTCTCGAGACAATACCAAGACATATGTCTTGTATTTCCGCAGGCATAACACCTTACTTCTCCTACTCTGCCTCTTCCTCTTCCTTTGGAAAAATAAATTCTACCACCACTCTGTCTTACTCAAGAACTTCCTCCTCTCTCAGAGTGACTATGTGGTTTATCCGCCTCATCCTTGGGATTTTGTGTCTTCTCCTAGGCAACTTCTTTGCCTCTGTTCAAGATTCGACCTTTGTTCTGTTGACTCTGCTTCCTAACCAACTTATCTTCTACTTTCAGTGCCATCTGATACACATCCTCTATGGTCCTAACTGTCACCATGATGATTTCATCCTGGATATCATACCTAATGTATCTGGCAAATTTCTCTTCATCCATCTCTCTCTATCCATCTCTAATATTCAATTTGTAGAACTCTTTTGTGTACTCTTTCACAGTCAACCCCCTATGTCTTAGTTTTTGCATCATCCTGAACAGATTTACATGGTAATCCTTGGGCATGAATTTATCCTTCAACTTGGCTACCATTTGATCCCAAATATTGATATTTTGTTTGCCTTTACTCCTCCTATTAACTTGCAGTTCATCCCACCAGAGTGTTGCATGTCCTTTGAGTCTAGTGACAACATGTGTCACATTTTTCTCCTCTTCGACGTCCTCATAGTCTAAATACTTATCCATTTCTCGTATCCAATCAAGAAATTCCTCCGTGTCTAAATTTCCTTCATACATAGGGATGTCAATCTTCGCTCTGGCACCCAATTTGACAACCGCTCTCAACAAGCGTTCTTCTGCAGCATCCTCAGCTACAACTTATGCAACTTCGAGCTCTTCAATTTCTTCCTCGCTGACATCTCCAACATCTGGTGCTCTCCTTTGTGATGCCTCCATGGAATCCAACCTTGCACATAGTTCTCTCATTTTCCTTTTCATAGTTATTTTGGCTACAGGTGGATCAACATGTCTCCTAGGAAGCATTTTGCTGACATTTATCTTCCTTCCTACAGAAGTCAATTCTATATTCTTCTCTGATACCACTTTGACGCAAACCCCCTTCCCTCCAAAGCGATGCTTGACCTACCGATCATGGATCATTTTTATTCATGACTCAGAACGACTCCTTGGGTCTCTGTGGGCACCCAAAACTATCTTACCCACACACATAGGCTCTTCTGCTAGTGACCACAGTTGTGATCGTGGGTCTACTTCCTTCGTGGTTCGAACTTCGAGGATATCCCAAATCCTTTCCTCACTCCTTCCTGAAGCGMTCAACTCCGATTCTCTGAACTCACGCCACACGTCTCCTCAGATCCATCGGCCCCACAATGATTCAGACTTCGCGACCCCGCGAAACTTTATGCCTTTCACTCAAAACCTCCAGTCTCTCGATTTATGAATTCCTTAACCCATTGCCACGTAACCCACAGTGATCAACGACCAYGATTGAACTAYGACTTCATACTTCGCAACTCGACCTTGGTCAATTTTTCAACTTGCCGAACCTCCGAAGTACCGAAATACTTCACGGTTTCCCTCGTTATAGCTTCACCAGATMTAACGATCTGGGATCGTTCCTCCCCTTCTGAGAACAAATCTTTCCCACTGGCTTTTACGAACTATTGTTTTTTCGATTTGTTCAACCAAATATTCTCGTACATAACTAGAACTACTGCTTTTTGGAGTTTGCTTTTACCAATTCAAAGGAATTTGGTAAATATGCATGAAAGTATTGAAAAGCCACACTGACATGGTACACTTGTCCATACTAGCTACCTATCCAATATAGTAGACTTGCGGAACCCTCATTTTTGTGCATTAAATCATGCAAACCAAAAATGGAATTATACTTGATAAAGGATTATCAATAAATATTTTTTAAAACAAAAAATGGAATTATACTTAAGAAAATATTATTTCAAAGCTTTCAACATATAAAACCATATTAATTATGTTTTTTAAAAAATAATGGAAACAAGATGTAGATTAATGTAGAAAAAATTAAAATAACACTACAAAACATACAAACCCCGAGCTTTGTGTTTAGGGATTTTAATTTTCTAAATTTTACCTCATCCTTAACAATTTCCAAAAAATGCCATTCATTATAAATATTTTCAAATAAGTAATGGCTATCAATTACAAATAAATTATCTATTAAAATAAAATTATTAAAAATAATAGAATTATCTTATAATGTTCACCATATTTAATAATTAAATTATAAAATTTTATCCGTGATGCTCCATAGCTTTACAGATAATTGCATGACAAATTGCAAGGTTTTAAGCGGGTGGCCATTTCATTTCTACATCTGTCACTTTGACATCTTTCAATATCCTTATGATGGATACAAGAGGCAACCGCCAAAAGTAATTAGCCATGACGTTCTTCCAAGGATCCCAATGTTCTTTTAGTTGTCTCCATGAAATATCAATGCTACCTTGGGTGAATGCAGGTTATCAATGCTATCATGGGTGAATGCAAGTTAATGATGATCTCTCATGACGCATTAGTGACAATGAGAGAATTGACAGCCTTCCAGGCCAAGTAGTTGGGCATATGGGGAAATTTTAACGCCATTCCTTTAGCCTTTTAATGTAGGTTTTTATCTAATTCTAATTCTAGTGTGGTAATGCTCACCAAGTTAGCGCTGCTTTTTATTACTCCTCCAAACCCTAAGAACATTAAGTTGTTATTATGTTGCACAAGTATGGGTTGAAGGGAGAACCTTCCGGACCATAGTATTTTATCTTGAGGCATCAAAATTCTAGTTCCCATTGAATTAAGTACAGCGTGAAGTATATACGAAATGTTGAAATATAAATAGAAATTCAGTCTCAGAACCCTCAAGTAAATATATAAAAAAAACATGGCATTAGCTTTCTTGGCTTAGCAAAAGCCCAAATTTTAATGTCTTATTCCAGTCTTAAACCCTCAACAAAAACTGTAAAATCCTTATGAATGCTTAGTCTGTAAAAGCCTTAGATTTATATCTTCTCCTCTAAATTTGAGCAGAATACCATCTAATACCATAATAATCATTGCTTTCTCCAGACTTGAAATGCGCAAAAATGCCACAAAAATCATGCAATCAAACTTTTCGAATGCATTAAAATCATTAATCATTGCATTGTGTTACATGAGAACAAATTCGATTTCCTTTTTTATATGTCACTGTGGTTGCGATAGAGGTGGGTTCTATGTCGAACATTGATGTTCATGAAAAAGACCAAGACATCCTTACAATCTTGTTCCTCTGTTCGTAGTCATCACATACAAAGATGTTTTGTAAGAGGATTTTGACTGAGGCATTCCCAGTATTGAAAATTCTTACTTGAAAACTAGAAAAAACAAACAACGAATAGGGATGCAACCATGGTAGTGAAACTTACCCGTGAATGGGGAATGACAGAAGCGCAGTTCCAATCGCAGATGAAGAATCCCAACCATCCAAACTACAACTTTATTAAATTTTTACACAATAGGAGGCCCTTGGGCAGTCCTCACATCCTTAAATGTTTACCTGACAGGCCTCACAGCCTGAAATGTTTACTTAACAGATGTGTTACAATATATTTTCCTTCGATTTTTTGCATACAATCTTGTCTGCAGTGAATTTGGGCAATATTGTTCTTCACCGACATTACTGGTTGGTTGGTTGATGCTTGTTCGTTGGTTCGTTGGATGCTGCTTATTTATGTTTGATTCAACTTTGTAGAGTTGAGGTCCTGCAACTATAGTTGGACGTCTTGGTGCTTTTTCACCGGTTTGTTGTTTGTTGCTTTCTCTTGTTTGCTTCAACTTTGCAAGGTTGTGGTCCTACATCCACGGTTGGACCTATTATTGCGGTAGGGATTCTACATCCCCGATTGGGACTATGCTTCTGTCATTCCCCATTCAACGGTAGGTATCAGTGTTGTCGTTTCATTCCTGTTCGTTGGTTGTTGTTTTCTATTTCCAGTTTGCAAGTAAGAATTTTCAGTACTGGGAATGCCTGAGCCAAAATCCTCTTGCAGAACATCTTCGTATGTAACTACTACGACTAGAGAAACAAGAGTGTGATGTTTTCTTGTTCTTTTTCTTGAACATCGTTGTTTGACAGAGATCCCACCTTTGTCGTAGGCATAGTGACATATAAAAAAAGGAAATCAAATTTTCTCCTTGTATTTTTTGTTCATCAAAACCATACGTTTGGTGCATTTTTTTCATGTTGTTTCCTTGCAAAGCATCTTTTTCCCCTTTGAATGTCAATGCTCGACACAAAACCCACCTCTGTTGCACCCATAGTGAGATATAAAAAAGGAAATCAAATGTTCTCCTCATAATTTATGTTCCTAAAAACCATACATTTGAGTGAAACCCTTGCACTGAAACTTTCCCGTCATTGCAGAACACCAAAAACACAGTTCCAATGGCGAATGAAAAATCCGAACTGTTCAAAATGAAACAAAAGGTTCAACTTCAGATGCAGGGCTTCAACCTTGCAAAGTTGATGAAAACAAGAGCAAGCAACAAACAACAAACCAGTGAGTGAATGGACCAGGCACTGTTTTGTGACTACTATTGGGCTATTATTTTGTGACTAAATTCTAGATTAGACTGAGTGGGCATGACCACACACTGTTGTTGATAAAGGGTGCACCGGTCTATGGAAATGGAAACAACTCATAGATTGAGCAGTTTCTAGACAAATACATGACATGCAACACATATCATTTGGATCTAGGGCTTGCCAAATTTCATAGACATTATCATACAAGAAGCTGTAATAAACAAAAAAAATCACATTTCAGATACAACTTCCTTGTGCTGCCAACGAGAACAACGAGAATCATAGAGCCAACTAGTTTGGAGGACAATTTTTTCATTGAGAAATCTAAATCTTTGTTTAAATTTCTAGAACACAGAGTCTTTGATGACTTAATGAGATTCCAAGACTTCTTGGAGGAGATAAATATAATAGAAGATGAGTACATCCAAGGCATACAATCTACACTTAAACAACCAACAGTCTTCCTTAAGCGAAAACTTTTACATATATAGAACAACAATTTCTCCAAGGACCAACGAGTTACGTGGAATGCAAATACAAACACACATTATGTCCTCAATGAATATGCCACAACATCATATTGTACCTCATACATGACAAAGGTTGACAAATCTATGACAAGTGCATTCAGAAGAATACAAAATAACATGAAAAAAATCATATTGATACTATGCAAATGATACATGAACTTGGAAATAGATTGCTTGATCTTCAACAAATGTTTTCTCAACAAACAGTCTGTGTTGCACTTCAGTTGCCCATGCATTGTGGTTCAAGGAAATGTGTCTTCACAAACACATCTCCACTTGAGAAACACAAATTGGAACATGGTTTTACATTTGGGCCACCAAAAAAACTATTAAAATATAATAATATGAAAAAATGTTGATATAGATATAAACAACATCTCTTTGAACTTGAACTAGAGTTTTTCGAGCTCCAACTATATTTCATAGCTTGGAATTTTTTTCCCATAGTTAATATGTTTCTATGGCTTTATAATTATCAGACTAAGTGTTGTTGTGTGAGGGATAAAGTTATTTTCTCCCTTTCTTTTTCCTCTTCTATACTTACCTGTTTTTTCCTTTTCTTCTTCCCCTTTATTATCCATTTCTTGTTCTATACTTAGTCGTGTTTCTATGGTCGCAGGTTCCCGGGCTGGAGAACTGAAAAATCCTCATCTCCATCTATATCTTCACATGATGAGTCCGACCGACCGTCCTTCGTTTTCATACTTAGCCAATTTTATTGCTGTAGGTTCGTAGGTAGGAGCTATCGAACTATCATGGCCCGTGTTTGGGGTATACATATTGCACCCAAAACTTTGGTGATATATAATTTGACCCTAGACTCCTCGAACTCGGAAGCCTCACTCTACCTACGATGAATTCGTCTAACCACCTCGCCTTTACATACTTAGTCGAGTCTTCAAAGTTTTGCATGTTCATGAACTCCCGGGTTCATAAATGTTTGAAAGCATTTTTCGCTCCCCTCCATCCCCACCACCTTCGCCCCTTCCTAATGCACATTAATTATGATTTTACTAGTACCATATAGGTTCGAAAATATTGGCATTAATAAGTGGAAAGCTCGAGGACATCTCCCATTAAAATGCATTAATGAGAGAATATTATGGGATCTGATGATTTTCTTGTGTCGATCTTGAATTGGAAAAAAAATGTTGGTTATTTTATATTTTTTAAGGAATCATCATAGTAAGAACGCAATATTGTGCTATCCCATTGTCATATACAAAGGTGTTGATGTCATGTCCCTCTTTAATATTGTGCATATATTACAGGTTGTCATAGCACTATCGAACTCTCATGCCCCATGTTCCATGATATGCATCTTGCACCCAAAACTTCTATGATCTACAATTGGATCCTAGACTCCACGAACTCTCAAGATTCACTCTACCTACAATGAGTTTGTCCTCTTCCATCTAACCGCCCCGCATTTCCATACTTAGTCTATTCTACACCTCTTGTTGTCGCAGGTTCGCAGTTTCGGGAACTCCTGGTTCAAAAAAATTTGAAATCATTTATCGCTCCTGTCCATCCCTGCCACTTTCACACACTTCCTAATGCAAATTACTTATGCTTTTAATTGGTGAAAATTCACCATAAAGGTTCAAAAATATTGGCATTAATAACCGAAAAGCTTGAGGACATCTCCGATTAAAATGCATTAAACCAAGATCTACAGGAGATTATATTATCATCCCCCAGTGTTCATTTTAAATGCTATTAGGACACAATTGTTGTCACATGTTGCAATACAAACAAATATTCATCAAAGATTTATCTTTTCTCACAGGCACCCCAGATGCACTCCAGTCGCCTGATATCGAATTGGCAGAGGTCAATATTATGGGGTTTGAACTTTTTTTTTTTGGATCTTGAACTCAGAAAAATTGTTGTTTACTTTAGTGTTTTTAAGGAATTATTCCCCGCCTTTCCATACTTAGTTGATTCTTCACCTCTTGTTGTCACAGATTCACGGGTTCCCGTGCTTTTAGGATCACAAAACTTTTAAAGCATTTTTCGCTCCCGTCCATCTCTGTCACCTTCACGCCCTTCCCAATGCACATTAATCATTCCTTTATTAGTGACAACACACCACACATATTCGAAAAGATTGGCATTAATAGGTGAAAAGGTCAAGGACATATCCCATTAAAAATCATTAAATCAATATTTACGGAAGATTATATTATCATCCTCCAACGTTCATTTTAAATACTTATTCCCATTTCCATCTATCATCGAAAACTTGGGCTTTAAGGTGCCTTCCTTGTAATGTTCCTGATCATCCACATGTGAGACAACTTAGAGATGCCATTCAAGCCCAATTGAAATAAAAGGGAGTGTTTTTTTGTGTCATCATCTTTGAAGGAAAAAAATTATGTTAGCCAACAGAAACTCAGAAAAAAAGAATTCAACTATCTTATGATTGGTATTCTCCCTGTATTTGATTCTTTGAGTGGTTGAAAGGCCTGCCTAGAGATTTTTATGTTGAACTTATTTGTTTTGTTACTGGGAATTGGAAGGAACTTTCAAGTCACCTGCAAAATGATCCTTTGTTGAAGTATATAGATTCTTCCAACAACATAGATTTAGAAAGTGTATCAAATCCTGCAGACCACACCAGAATTTATCTTTCATCAGAGGAATCGCACATATCGTGGATTACAAAAGGGCCTAGAATATTTGAAAGTGACGCCAAATATTACTCCATGCGCAAATATACTCGGAAGGAAATTATAAATTTGGATTCTCGCGAGGGTGAGAAACTGTATGAGTGGTTGAATCAACATCCTAAAATTACAGAACTTTCTATGTCAAAGTTTGTTGAGAAACTTTTGGGTGTAGTGACAGACTTGACAAAAAGTTATCTTCTTTCTCAAATTTTGTTCACCGACCTATGGATGTAGTAACAGACTCGACATACAATCAACTTTATATCACTACTACACATTTTTTCACTATTCCTATGCAAATAATTGCATTTGGGTCGAAGATCTTACCACTCTTTGCAAGAATATTCTCCTACTTGTTGAAGGTGGGTATCTCAAAATTTTATGATTCCTTCATCAACAAGTAACTCAGAAAAGTTAATGGGAAGGAATTCTGGACTATGGACTTTGAAACACTTTCTGAATATTACTTTATACTACCACCTTCTGCAGGAAGTTTGACGTATTCAGGTAATGATTTGGTTTCTGAAGATCACCTTTTACTACCAACTTAATGTAATGATTTTGTTTCATTCTTTAGAAGATATCTTGATATAGTATATATTCTAGAGCTATTTCCACCGAATATCAATCTTCCTATTGTTTCTCATGCTTAAATCAGAAGAATGCATTTATTTTGTTGCAGTAGATCCAATATTTGAAAAAAAAAACATTGTTCGATGCTTGAAGCATTAACTTTTCTGGTTCTCAAAAAAATCACCATGACCTCGCTGCAAGAAACTCTCGAGTTGCTCATCAGGATCACAGGTCTATAAGCACAGAGTGCCTTCCTAGTTATAGAGTGGTTCCATCCCCAACTTGGATTTGCACAGATGCTTTTATTGCTAGCTTGTTTCTTTCTCCTAGTGGTCGATCCTTCTATCCCAACCAACATGATGGAAACAAGCTATCTCTAGGGAGTTTGATCGCTTCCAGGGATCTAATTTGACTATATATTAATTTTAGTTAACTTAAAAATGTTTATGTGTGCAACCTAATGTTAAACATATAAAATACAATTTTTATTTTTTTTAAATATAAAATAATGTATTTTTTTAACACACGATTGGTCAAAAAGTTTTAGATGTTGTTTTGGATTCACGTCCTTCAAGGATGTAAATTAATTACACAATTAATATTTCTTGTGGAAATGCATTCTACCCATCGTCGACTATGGAAATTGCATTAACACTGCAATGCCCAGATAACAAATTTCTAACATGCACCTAATGTCGAGGTCATCATCGCATAGGACACACAACCTCCAAAGATTTCCGAACTCACAACAACATTGTAATTGTCATGACAAATCAACACTAAGTTTGATGCTCTTTTGTAGGTCTAAAAACTCTACAGTATAAGTGCTTTGACAATTAAAAGCCTACTTGTTCACTGCAAATTACCGCTCTGCAATCGATGACACTTTTCCCATTTCCACCGCCAGTGTCAATGTCCAAAGATGAAGGTATCTGGAGCTTGGAGTCACCACCAGTGTCGATGTCTAAAGCTGAAGCTAACTGGAGCCTGGGGTCATGACTTGATACACTTGACATTAGGACCAGTAGTGATCGAAATTTGATTGTATGTTGAGTCTGTTACTACCTCCAGAGGTCTCTCAACAAACTTTGAGATAGAAGTTGGTTGTCTATCAAGTCTATTACTACATCCATAAGTAGCTCAACAAAATTTGAGATAGAAAGTTATGTAATTTTAGAATGTTGATTCAACCCCTCATATAGTTTCTCACCTTCGTGAGGATCCAAATTTATAATTTCCTTCTGAGTATATTCGGGCATGGAGTAATATTTGGCATCACTTTCGAATATTCCAGACCATTTTGTGAGCCATGATATGTGCCACTCCACTGACGAAAGATAGATTCTAGTGTGGTATACAACATTTGATACACTTGCCAAATCTGTGTTATTGGAAGAATCTATATACTTCAACAAAGGATAATTTTGCAAGTGACTTGAACGTCCCTTCCAATTAACAACAATAAAATAAATAAATTCAACATACAAATCTTCAGGCAGGCCTTTCAACCAAACTAACAATTGAATATAGGGAGAATACAAATCATAAGATACTTGAATTTTTTGTCTCAACTTCTGTTGGCTAACATAATTTTTTTCCCCCAAAGCTAACGTCACATAAAACCACTCCCTCATCTTTGAATTGGGCTTGAATTGCATCTCTAATTTGTCTCAGATGTGGATGACCAGGAAAATTACAAGGAAGGCACCTTAAACCCCAAGTTTTCGATGGCATAGGGAAATTAACACTTATCAAAGTACAAAATGTTGCATGAAAAGCTAATGTAGCCAGGCCATATCTAGAAGAGACAAACTATTCAAGAAGCTAACTGAGATAGATCTAGTTGGCAGCACCCATGAAGTCCAAGAATCAAAATTGATATTGAACTCGTTTTTTTTTACCAAAAAAGCATTTGATGATCAAGTTGAAATATATAAAATACTGTCATTTGAAAATTTCTATAGAATTCTTGAATATGGTGAAGATGGCGTGAAAAAAAATGGCTAGTTGATTATGGGATTAAAAACCAAGATATTGAAGAAGCATTGCACAACATCTCTATTGATCTAAGGGACTTGGAAAGTGAATTCTTCAATATCAAATTCTGACATGAAATCAACGTGATGACCATCAGGATCTACATCGAGGACTGGTTCAAAAAGGTTGTCGTCAAGATTGCCAATGAAGGGAAAAGGACTCTTGAGACGATTCCCATAACCGTTAAGGAAATCCATAAAAGGACATCAACGAGAAAATGACAAGGCATGGGAAACCATCATAGTAAGTTCATACTGATCACATTCTTCTGTCTTTTCCAATGTCTTCATCCAGTTTAAGTCTACATCTTTAATTAGAAAGGATTAACCCAATATTGACAATTTTGTCTTTCTTTTTGCCAGGTCTTGTTGTCTTCCATCGCCGACTTTCTTCTTTCTACAAGCTTGACTCTTGTACATATATTCTTTATGGTTCGCGAGAGCCCCAATCCCAGTCATTATGGAAAACACATTTAAATTTGAGAGAATATGTGATGAACTATATATTTTTTTACAAATTCCAAGAGAGCTACTTTGGGAAATAATATCAACTGTATTTTGTAACCCAGTTTATGTGAATATAAAATATTTGAGGTTGTTGTATGGTGTTTTCTAATGTTTAATATTGTTTTTTTTTTTGTTTTTTATTTTGTATTTTTTTTTAATTGACTCATTTGCCTGTACAGCTATTGATATATGAATTCAACCTCTTTATATAAGAATTTAAGACGCTCTTTGATCCGTAGTTAAACATGCACGACAAGATTTTTTTTCTCTGCCCAACACTTCGATTTAAATAAAAGCTACTCAATTCGCTTCTTACATTTTACATGGAAGAATAATTTGTCATAGGACATAGTTTTGTGGTGCCCACCCTTAAATATGCTTTTACTAGTGATAACTCACAACAGAGGTTCGAAAATATTGGCATTAATAAATGGACGTTAGATGTTGTTCTGTAAGATACTTACCCTTTTTACCCTTTTCTTGTTCCCTCTATTATCCCTTTATGGTTATATACTTAGTCACCTTTCTATGATCGTGGGTTGGTGCACTGACATATCCTCATCTCCATCTATATCCTCACATCACAAGTCCAACCGACCATCGTTCCTTTCCATACTTATCCAATTTTATGGCCGTGGTTTTCAGGCTTGGCGCTATCAAACTCTCCTACCGCTTGTTTCGTCATATACATGTTGCACCCAAAACTTCTATGATCTACAATTCCAACCCGAACTCCTCGAACTCACAAGCTTCACTCTACCCGGGTTCACAAAATTTTCAAAGCATCTATCACTATCTTCCATCCCCACCACCTTCGCGCCCGTCTAATGCACATTAATTATGCTTTTACTTGTAACAACTCAACACACTGGTACGAAAAAATTGGCATTAACAAGAAAAAACCTTGAGGACATCTCCCATTAACACGCATTAAACCGCCATTTATGACACTCCGACCGACCATCGTTCCTTTCCATACTTAGCCATTTTTTTCCCTGTGTTCCGTGATATACATCTTGCACCCAAAAATTACGTGATCTACAATTCCACCCCAGGATGCAAAATCTATGAAATCGACCTCCCTATTACCGACCGCTTCCCCATTCCATACGTAGCCATTTTTTCGAACATGGATTCCCAGGCAAGCGGCCTCTAGATTGCACTTCCATTGTTCCATGACCTACAAACAACACCCAGACCTCCACAATATACAAATTGATTGTCGGACTCCCACATAATCCCCTCTTCCGTGTTACACATTCTGCACTCAAAAGTTCCAAGCCATACAATTTGAACATCGGGGCCTCACATATTTTGGGGAACCCTTGTCACCCTTGTCACCCTATTTTGGATCCTCGAGTTAGCGGGTTCACAAAACCTCCAATTCCTAGTCACTGTTTCATGTGCCTGCCACCTTCGTACTTCTTTCCAAATATGCAACAACTAAGGTTTAATGATAACAATTCATCATGCAACAACTATAAATATCGTCATTAATAAGCAAAAGTCTCGAGGAGACAATCACACTGGCTATCCCTACACAACTTCTCCAGAAAAATGAAGAAAATGTCTTGCCAAGTAATGGGATATCTATTAAAAATTTCAATATATTAGAGAAAACAAGTCCATCCTACCATTTCCCTATTCCATACATAGCCACTTTTTCGATTGTGGGTTTCCGGACAAGCGGGCTCAAGATTGTGTTTCCAATGTTCTACGACTTGCAAACAGTACTCGGAGTTCCGCGATATACAAATTGACCTTTGGATTTCCCCATCATGCCCTCTTCCATGTTATGCATTTTGCATTCAACACTTTTGAGACATACAATTTGACCCTCAAGCCCTCACCTCTACTGGTTATACCTTGTAACCCTATTTTGAAGCCCACCCGACCGATTTCGATAATTAGCCATTTCTTAATTGTTGTTCCCTATCCCCGCCACCTTTGTACTTCTTTCTGAATATGCAATTAGTAAGTTTTAATGCTAACAGGTCGTCATGTAGGAACCGTAAATATTTCCATTAATGAGCGAAAGTCTCGATGAGATCTCCCAGACTTCTACAATATACAAACTGATTGTCGAACTCCCACATCATCCCCTCTTCCTCGTTACACATTTTTCTCTCAAAAGTTTCGAGAAATACAATTTGACCGTCGGGGTGTCACGTCTCCTGGGGAACCCTTATCACCCTAGTTTTAAGCTCATCTGACTGCTTTCCATACTTGGCAATTTGCTGGAATCTCTTTCGCCGATCCTTAGGTTGGTAGGTTCATGAAATCTCCAATTCCTAGTCATTGGTTCATGTGCCTGCCACCTTCGCACTTATTTCCAAGTATGCAATGACCAAGGTTTAATGTTAATAGTTCATCATGCAACAACCATAAATATCTTCATTAATAAGAAAAAGGCTTGACGAGATAGTCGCATTGACTATCACTACACAACTTGCCTAGAAACATGCAGAAAAGATCTTTCCAAGTAATGGGATGTTAAGAACCAAATACCAATATAGCATATAAAAACCTCAAAAAAAGTACTCAACGCCTTGAAAAAGAGATAATTTCAGATAATAAGCCTCTTCGAGGGGGCAACCTCCTTTTACCCCACTTAAATGTTCAAGTACAAGATGATTCAAAATGAAAATGTCTCCTTGGTGTATATAGGAGACTAGGAGGTATAATTACAACTAATGGCCTAAAGCCGACATAAATAAAATAACATTACTAATATAATATGCCCCAATTAAGGGGTAGTGAGCCAATATTAGTGCTTAACATGCCCCTCCCCTTGAGACAAGTGTTGTCCGCAACGCTTGAGTAACTCTAGATGCTTCTATATAAAATACTCATCTTCCCAAGTGGAATCTTCAGCCGGTAGTTTCCTCCAATTAATGAGATACTATGAAATGGATCTATTCCTCAGTTGGTGAATTCTTGTTTCAGTGATGGCTTCAGGTTCCAATATGATTTTTCCTTTCTCGTCAAGTTCTAGCAATATAGTTTGAACCAGGATCTTGTTGCCTATAACCTTCTTTAAGTATGAAACATGGAAAACTAGGTGTACTCGTGAAGATGCAGGCAACTCTAATTTGTATGC
>JASDQU011507561.1:7034-20143 GCA_032191745.1 Picea mariana
CATTCCCTAGTATGGTCTCCAATCCGTTGTATGGATTTTGAGGCCTGCAGGAGCTAAGCTCCCTTAGGTTCTTCCTATACCTAAGATAGATATATAAATGTAATTTGTGGGAGTTTCAAGATCTGATCTATATGAAAAAGGTAACTAGGATTCTTTGTAAGGAGGAAGCATACCTACTTTTCGAAGGTTGTCCCTGCATGCTCTTGGTTGGTTTCTTGTGCGAAGATTATTCCTGCCCCAAGAGACAACGATTTTCACATAATAAAACAAGATCCTTTCCAAGATCAAAGTAGATGCATACAAAACAATGACAAATCTACTAATATATTATAACACATAACTCTATTAAGTTTGTCCAAATGATT
Organism: Picea mariana; assembly: GCA_032191745.1. NCBI lineage: Eukaryota > Viridiplantae > Streptophyta > Pinopsida > Pinales > Pinaceae > Picea > Picea mariana. The sequence goes on from JASDQU011507561.1 coordinate 7,400, forward strand.
ATATGAAAGAAAATAAACAATTGAATAGAGGGAAACCTCCAATATGCCTTCTATTAATTATTGAAACAACATTACAACTTACAAATGGAGAAGTTGATGCAACAATCTATTCCCAGGTTCCTTGCCCATATCTGGTAGCCAAAGTAGCAACATAATTTTACTAGTTCTTTCCTCCCCCTTTCCCGTGAGAATGGCTTGGTTTTTATAGGGATTTAGAGATACGTTTATATGGTTATTAGGATAAGATCCTAGAGCTCATAATGGAATCCTTCTCGAGGCTAAACCTTGAGAAATCAGTGGGAGGTCTCATCCATTGCAACCAAGTCCAAAAATGGGCGTTTCTAGGCTTGATCACTCCCTAGACACATAGACAAAGTGACCAGTCACTCCCTTGTAGGCCATAAAGGGAGACAAACCCATTTGGTCATATCCTTAAAGAAGCAAAAGAGTGACGAGGTGGGAATTAGGTTCAAAACTAAGGGAAGAAGTGGGGAAAGTTTGTTGAATTGGATAGGTGACCTCTAGGAGATGATGACTCAATGGTTTGGAGGATAATAATTGTATAACACCTTTGACCCGATCACTCTCCTAACAAGAAACCAAAAGAATATACTAAAAATGTCATCGAAGTAAAAGCCCTTGCCAAGTAGTTTGTGGAAAGGAAAATAAAATTTCTTGTAAACTATAATGATGAGGATAATGAGATAGAATCCTTGATTCCCTCCTATGGAAACTATGAGCATGAAGGATATGGTTTTATGGGGAGTGAAACTTGTAACCTCCTTTAGAATGATGGATCTTTAATAGTTGTTCCTCCTCCCATACATCCTCTTTTAAGAAAGTGTCATTTGACAAGATCCCCCCTAAGAAGTTAAACTTATTATACTTTTAATCCTTCATACATTTATGATAAAGATGCAAATTTACTTCTAAACACTAGGATGAAAGAGTTTGATTTTTTTTGGCACAATCTAACACAAAATGTCGATCATCTTTCCATGATGGAAAAAATCAAGTCAAAGGTTTGAATATGTTCCCTCTATTAATCAGTCTCCTAAATCAATCACCAAAATTTTATTGATCACATATTGTTTAGTGAAAAGGATCATCAACATGTTATTCAACCAAAGCGTAAGGAATGTGACAAAGCTAAGAAACATTTCAAGAAAGAGCTTCTGGATTTGAAATATTTTAGAGTAATTTTTAAATAATGTAATATTTGGTATTCAATCTTTTTAGTAACTTGTCGGCTGAGTTGTCGGTTAATCGGTGGGAGTTTTCCATCATTGGTCCAGGTTCAATTCTTAGGGTGGGTGTATTTGGAATCTAACTGGTAATCCTTAGAGTGACATGTCCCAATAGTGATATTCTCTAAGTCACCAACTCCATCCAAAAAATAATGGGTGTTCTAGTAAAAAAAAAAAACTTATATTTAGTAGGCCTAAATTTTATCAAGTTAAGCTAAGAAAAATTGTTAAAGAAATCCCCATTCATACTTACACCTTAGACAACATATGATTAGAATAGAATGAGTTACATTGAACTTTGATTGAAACAAATTTAAATGTTCATTAGAAAGAAATTGAAGTACATCCCAAATGTAAGATAAAATGGTATACAATAGGCAAGAAGTTAGCAAATAACATCAAGCAATGAGGATAATGTTGAAAACAAACCATTTCATGATTGATACACATCACCAATTCTTTGTGTTTCTACAAAGTATTGATAAAATTGATGAGGATCTCATCTTAGAATAATGTGTTTTGAATACAAGACGCTAAGAAAAAAGAAAATGAATCATTACATGCATGGGAATTATTGAAGAAAATCATGTTCAAAGTGTAAACCATTCATTAACTACTCATTAGACATGCATTCAAAACACTCCCAAAGGTTTTGACTTTATCTTAGCATCATGAGGTCTTTTAGCCAACATTGCAATAAATAAAATTGATTGAAACCCATCATGAACACTGACATGGAGATATATGTTCCTCAAAATGGAAATATTCATGTCAAAATGTTTGAAGATGTTCCCCCTACTAATAAGTCTCTTAAATCGATCACCCAACTTATATTGATTGCATATTGTTTAGTGAAAAGTCTCGTCAACATGTTATTCAACCAAAGCATAAGGAACGTGACAAACCTAAGAAACATGTCAAGAAAGAGTTTCAAGGTTTGAAATATTTTAGAATAATTTTTAAATAGTATAACATTTGGCATACAATCCTTTTAGTAACTTATATCCAACAGCCTAAAGTTTATCAAGTGAAGCTAAGAAAACTTGTTAAAGAAATCCCAATCCATAGTTAAACCTTAGACAACATCCAATTAACTTAGAATGAAGTACAATGAACTCTCATTGAAACAAATTTAAATATAAATTAGAAAGAAAATGAAATAAGTCCAAAATTTTAGAAAAATGGTATACAAAAGGAGGGAAGTTAGCAAACAACATCAAGCAACAAGGATAATGTTGAAAACAAATCATTTCATCATCAAGACACATCACCAATTTTTTGTGTTTCTACAAAGTATTAATAAAATTATGAGGAATTCATCTTAGATAACATGTTTGGAATACAAGACGCTAAGAAAAAGAAAAGGAATCATTACATGCATGGGAATTATCAAAGAAAAAAATGTTCAAAGTGAAAACCATTCTTTAACTACTCATTACACATGCATTCAAAATCCTCCCAAAGGTTTTGAATTTATCTTAGCATCATGAGGTATTTTAGCCAACATTTCAATAAATAAAGTTGATTGAAACCCATCGTGAACATTGACATGGAGATATATGTTCCTCAAAATGGAAAAATTCATGTCAAAGGTTTGAAAGTGTTCCCCCTACTAATGAGTCTCTTAAGTCAATCACCCAACTTATATTGATTGCATGTTGTTTAGTGAAAAGGCCCATCAACATGTTATTCAACCAAAGCATAAGGAACGTGACAAAGCTAAGAAACATGTCAAGAAAGAGCTTCAATATTTGAAATATTTTAGAATAATTTGTAAATAGTGTAATATTTCGCATACAATCCTTTAAGTAACTTATATCCAACAAACTAAAGTCTATTAAGTTAATCTAAGAAAACTTGTTAAAGAAATCCCCATCCATAGTTACACCTTAGACAACATCCAATTATATTAGAATGAAGTACAATGAACTCTCATTGAAACAAATTTATATATAAATTAGAAAGAAATTGAAAAAAATCCAAAATGTAAGAAAAAATGGTATACAAAAGGAGGAAAGTTAGAAAACAATATCAAGCAACAAGGATAATGTTAAAAACAAAGCATTTCATCATCGAGACACATCACCATTTTTCTTTGTTTCTATAAAGTATTGATAAAATTGATGAGGATCTCATCTTAGATAACATGTTTGGAATACAAGACGCTAAGAAAAAATCAAACGAATCATTACATGAATGGGAATTATCGAAGAAAATAATGTTCAAAGTGAAAAACATTCATTAATTACTCATTAGACATGCATTCAAAATCCTCCCAAAGGTTTTGACTTTATCTTAGCATCATGAGGTATTTTAACCAACATTTCAATAAACAAAGTTGATTGAGACCCATCATCAACATCGACATGGAGATATATGTTTCTCAAAATGGAAAAAAATCATGTAAGAGGTTTGAATATGTCCCCCCTACTAATGAGTCTCTTAAATCAATCACCCAACTTGTATTGATTGCATATTGTTTAGTGAAAACGCCCATCAACATGTTATTTAACCAAAGCATAACGAACGTGACAAAGCTAAGAAACATGTCAAGAAAGAGCTTCGAGATTTGAAATATTTTAGAATAATTTTTAAATAGTGTAATATTTGGCATACAATCGTTTTAGTAACTTATATCCAACAACCTAAAGTTTATCAGGTTAAGCTAAGAAAACTTGTTGAAGAAATCCCCATCCATAGTTACAACTTAGATAACATTCGATTAGATTAGAATGAAGTACAATGAACTCTCATTGAAACAAATTTAAATATAAATTAGAAAGAAATTGAAATAAATAAAAAATGTAAGAAAAAAATGGTATACAGAAGGCGGGAAGTTAGCAAACAACTTCAAGCAACAAGGATAATGTTGAAAAAAAAGCATTTTGTCATCAAGACACATCACCAGTTTTTTGTGATTTTACAAAGTATAGATAAAATTGATGAGGATGTCATCTTAGATAACATGTTTGGAATACAAGGCGMTAAGAAAAAAGAAAAGGAATCATTACATGCATGGGAATTATCGAAGAAAATAATGTTCAAAGTGAAAAACATTCATTAACTACTCATTAGACATGCATTCAAAATCCTCCCAAAGGTTTTGACTTTATCTTAGCATCATGAGGTATTTTAGCCAGCATTGTAATAAATAAAGTTGGTTGAGACTCATGATGAACATTGACAAGGAGATATATGTTCCTCAAAATGGAAAAATTCATGTCAAAGTTTTGAAGATGTTCCCCCTACTAATGAGTCTCTTAAATAAATCACCCAACTTATATTGATTGCATATTGTTTAGTGAAAAGTCCCATCAACATGTTATTTGATGCAGCTCATAGACTTGAAGCAATTCTAATGCCTACATGACTATTCTCTACCTTCATAATGCACAACAAAACTCATATTCACACACGCAACATGAAATTCATTTACTGTTGTTAAGACTGAAATAGAATAAATTTGATTGCAAGCACAAGAACAAAAATAGGTTGTGAATCTTCGCTTTTATTATTGATTTCAGAATGCCTCTTATTAAAATGTGATCGAGCAATACATCTTTTCACACCAGACTAGAACTGATTTACTGAGTTGTTCTTCAACAGATTGTATCGTGTCTTCTCGATCTTGTTCTTGGTGGTTGTCTCAATCACTTCTCAATCAACCTGAGGGAAACCTTCCTTTCTTCTAGCTTGAATCAACCTCTACATCTTCCTTTCCCCTTCTCTTTATGTTGTTTCTGTCAGCTGATTTGTTTCATCTTCTGTTGGGAATATGAATAGTCATGGATGTTTGTTGCCCAGACGTTCTCCAATTAAGATTTGTTTCTTCTTCTCTCACCAATGATTTCCACTTGGCATTTAATCTTAAAGAACCATGTGGACTGAGTTTGGAATCAGCGTGTTGAATTGCAACACAAAGTTTCCAACGAAAATCCTATAGCATGGAGTCACAACATAGGAGTTGCAGCACCAATCATGTAGCATGGAGGTGTAGAACCAATATTGTAGCATGGAGTTGGAGCAAGTTGCAACACCAATCCTGTAGCATGGAGTTACAGCATAGCAGTTGCATCCAGTTGCAGCACCAATGTTGTAGCGTGGAGCCGCAGCGTAGGATTTGTAACAATAATCTGACAGTGTCCTCCAAAAGTGACCAAGAAATGTTGTGTCTCTTTATGAAGTAATACTCCTTGGTAGGCCATGTAACCATACCACTTCTCTAAAAAACAAGGCAGCCACTTTACTAGCATCACTTGTATTCTTACATGCTACAAAATGTGCCATTTTTGAAAACCGATCTACTACTACCATCATGGAATCATGCTTCCTATGTGTCATATGCAGTCCCAACACAAAATCCATGCTTACAAATTCCCATGGTCTTGCAGGTATCGACAATGGAGTGTAAAGTCTTGTATTCTAACTTCTACCCTTAGCTAATTAAAAAACTCTACAACACTCAACAAATTTTCTTACATCTTTATTGATGTTGGGACAAAAGTATTGTTCTTTCACCAATGATGTGGTTTTTTCCATGCCATAATGTCCTCCTAAACTACCACTGTGCAACTATCTAAAGAGATTCAATCGTATTGAGCTCTATGGAACACATAACTGTTGGTTCTTAAACAAGAATCCTTCTTGAATGTGGTACTCTAAGAATGGTGTTCGGTCCATACTCCATGGTTCTCTGCATGCCTTCCAAGCCTCTACAAAATCTGCATCCTCTTCATACAACCCTTTCACACACTCCAAACTTACCACTGCAACTGACATGGTGTTTAGCAATATTGTCCTCTGACTCAATGCATCATCAACCTTGTTTGATTTCCCTTACCTCTGTTTCAAAACAAATGTATAACTTTGTAAACATTCTACCAATTTAGAATGTTTCTAATTCAATTTACCTTGGTTGTTGATGCAACGCCTTATGGTCAGTAAACAAAAAAAACTCCTTTGGAAGCAAGTAATGTCGCCACTTTTTCAGGGCCTGGATGATAGAATAAATATATTTATCATATACAAAGTATTTCTTCCTCATTTCGTTCAACTTTTCACTAAAAAAGGACATCAGTCTACCTTCTTGACTCATAACTTCTCCAATTTCTATCCCACTTGCATCACAGTCTACTTGAAATACCTTATTGAAAGATGGAAGTGCCAATATTGGTTGTTTTGTAACCTTATTTTTCATATCTTCAAATGGAATTTTTGTTTTTATTGTCCATTGAAATGTGTCTTTCTTCATGCATTCAGTAAGAGGCACACAAATATGACTGAAAATTCGAATAAACTTCCCATATAAACTTGCCAATCCATGGAAACTTCGCACATCAAAAGTGCATTTAGGTGTCTGCCAATCCAATATTTATTTTACCTTCTTGGGATCCATCTTCAAACCTTCTTTGGAAACCACAAAACCCAAGTATACAAGCTCATTTTGTAAAAATGTACACTTCTTCAGATTTATCAGCAATGTCTCCTCTTTAAATCATTGTAACACCTTCTTTACGTGCTCCATATGTTCCTCTTTGCTCCTGCTGAAAATTAGAATGTCATCTAAATATACGACAACAAATTTTCCCAAAAACAGTTTTAGAACTTCGTTCATCAGCCTCATGAATGTGCTAGGTGCATTAGTTAAATTGAAGAGCATAACTAACCACTCGAACAACCCATCTTTTTTCTTGAACATTGTCTTCCATTCATCACCTTCCCTTATCCGGATTTGGTGACAACCACTCTTCAAATAAATCTTCGTGAAGTACGCAGCGCTACTCAAGCAGTCCATGAGATCATCCATTCTCAGTAAAGGAAACCTGTACTTAATGGTGATTTTATTAATATCCTATGAATCTATACACATCCGCCACACCATTCTTTTTCGGTGTCAAAATTGTYGGTACTACACAAGGACTCAAACTCTCTCAAATTAACCCTCTATCAAGTAACTCATGTACTTGTCTATTTACCTCTTCACTCTCTGTCGGATTCATTTGGTAAGGTGCTTTATTTGTAAAAATTGGCYYTGGTATCAGGTCAATCTGGTGTGAGACGCTTCTCAATGGGGGTAATCCTGTTGGTAAATCATCTGCTACAATTTCCTTAAAATCCTTCAACAACTATTGAATATCGGATGATATAAAATCCCTTTTCTCTGTCTCTTGAATCCTTTTTGGTATTATATCCAAACATAAACCATTATATTTCTTCTCTCTTAGAAACTCCTTAGCATAACATAACATGATTCGATTGTTGTTTCCATGCATAGTCTTGTTGTTACTGTCATTCATAACTTCATTGTTACTAACGTTCATCCCCTTGTTGTTTTTATTGTCCATATTATTTTATGACATTGGTATCAACTTATAACAATGGCCATCCTTGACAAATTCATATGAATTATCCCTGCCATCATGGAATACCTTTCTGTCAAACATCCACAGTCTCCCGAGCAATATGTGGCATGCATCCATATTTATCACATCGCATAAAACTTATTCGTTGAAACTTTCAATCTGGAAACTCAATAAACATTGTTCAGTCACAGTCACCCATTGTCCCTTTTTCAACCATGAAACTTGGTACATATTGGGGTGCGGAATGTCTTTCAACTTCAAGCAAGATTCAACAATTGTTGAATCTCGGTTGATATAAAATCCCTTTTCTCTATCTCTTGAATCCTTTTTGGTATTATATCCAAACAACAACCATTATATTTGTGCTCTCTTAGAAACTCCTTAGCATAACATATAACATGATTTGACTAATTCTTCCATGCTTATTCTTGTTGTTACTTTCGTCCATAACTTTGTTGTTACTGATGTTCATCCCCTTGATGTTGTTATTGTCTATATTTTTTTCTGACATTGGTATCAAATTATAGCGTTGACCATCCTAGAAAATTTCATATGAATTCTCCCTACCACCATGGAATACCTTTCTGTCAAAAACCCACAGTCTCTCAAGAAATACATGACACGCATCCATCTCTATCATGTCACATAAAACTTGTTCGTTGAAAATTCCAATCTGGAAACTCAATAAACATTGATTAGTCACAGTCACTTGTTGTCCCTTTTGAAACCATGAGATTCAGTACAGATTGGGGTGTGGAATTCATTTCAACTTCAATTTCCCCATTACTTTGGTGGATACCAAATTTTCTGTACTCCCACCATATATGACCAGATGACAACACTTATCGCGAATTTTGCATTTAGTCTTGAACACTCTCTTTCTCTATTCAGGTTATGTTGCTTCCTTTGTCTTGGGCTTAAGTAATACTCTTCTCAACATCAAGTTTTCTTTTTATTCTTATTGGAGTACTTCCACATTCCCACCAGTATTTGTTGCCTCATTGGCTTGGGTGACTTGTGTCCTAGATTCATTTATTATTGTTGTGTTCTGCCTCTCTAGAAATTATGATGCTTTTTTACCCTCTACTCCACAATTATAACATGTAATTACATACTTAACGCGGCCAAAACCTCTACCTCTGCCAACGCTTCTTCCTACTCTTGTATGTTTACTACTGGTCTCCTCATCCTCCTTCTCATTGTATTTAGCAGCACTTTCTCTACCTCTTCCTCTAGTTTCTTTTCCCCGAAACTTATGTCATATTCTTCTATCAATATTTTCTTCCACCTTCAAAGAAACCTGATAGGATTTGTCTACATTTCTAAAGTAATGTGTACTCATCTCATCCTAAATCCGGTACTTCAATCCATTAACATATCTTGCTACTCTCTGATACTTTGGTTATTCAATCCCTTACCTGAGTGACAAATTGAATAATTCTTCTATGTATTCACACACAAATGTCTCCTTCTGCATGATATTTTTAACTTGTTTACACAAGTTCTGTTGGTATTCAACAGGTAAAAATTTCTCTTTGATCTTACTAACCATATTCTTCCAAGTTTTCATCTTCTCTAATCTCGGATATACTATTTCCTTCTGCGACATATCCCACCAAAGTGCAGCATGTCCTTTCAACTTCGTAATGGAAAAGAGAACACGATTTGGATCCTAAACATTCTCATAATCAAGGTATATTTTGAGCTCACCTATCTAGTCTATAAGAGTTTCATCCTTAAAACTACCATCATAGCACAAAACTTCAACCCTCGCACTACCTCTGTTACTCAAGAAGGATTTCAAACGCATTGTTGGGTCTCCTTCCTCGGTGTTTTTTTCAACTTCAACCTCTTCTTCATATTTAGAATATAATTCATCTTTTCTATTTCTTCTATTCTCCAACTCTTTTAATATTCTTCTTAATTCTTTGAGTTCCCTATTTCTCGCACCTCCTCATGTTGCTCCTTCTCTTTGTAGTGGCATCCTTACGAGTTGTCTTACAACCCTCACTCAAACCAACATTCATAGGCCTTACCTATGGGCACTGTACTCTCACAACTTAGGAACCTGAACCTGCTCGGATACCACTTGACGCAGCTAACAGACCTGAAGAAATTCTAATGCCTACATGACTATGCTCTACCTTCAGAATGCACAACAAAACTCATATTCACAAATGAAACAGACAATTCATTTACTGTTGTTAAGACTGAAATAGAATATTTTTTAATTACAACCACAAGAACACAAACAAACTATGAATATTTGTTTTTATTATTGATTTCAAAATCCATCTTATTACAATGTAATCAATCAATACATCTTTTCTCACCAGACTAGAACCGATTTAATCTGTTGTTCTTTTGCAAATTGTTTCATCTCTTTTCGATCTCGTTCTTGGTGGTTGTTTGAGTCACTTCTCAATCAACCTGAGGGAAACCTTCCATTCTTCTGGCTCAAATCAACCTCTACATCTTCCTTTCCCTTTCTCTTTATGTCGTTTCATTCAGTTGATTTTTTTCCTCTTCCGTTGGGAAGATGAATAGTCATGCATGTTCTCTACCTAGATGTTTTCCAATTAAGTTTTGTTTCCTCTTCCCTCACCAATGATTTGCACTTGGTGTTTAATCTTCATAAGCTACATGGACTGAGTTTGGAATCAACACATTGAGTTGCAACATAAAGTTTCAAGCGCAAATCTTGTAGTGTGGAGTTACAACGAGTTGCTGCACCAATCTTGTAGCATGGAGTTGCAACACCAATCCTATAGCGTGGAGTTGAAACAAGTTGCAGCACCTTTTTTTTTTAACAAATATAATAGAATGAGCTACTAAGTAGAGTTGCAGACATCCTTATTCATCCTAAATTAACATTACATAATTTGAAATGTTTTTGGGTGATGTGGGTTTCCCATAACCAAAGATGCTCCTGCATCACTATTCAACCAAAGCATAATGAACATGAAAAAGATAAGAAACGTGTGAAGAAAGAGCTTTGATATTTGAAATATTTTAGAATAATTTTTAAATAGTGTAATATTTGGCATACAATCCTTTTAGTAACTTATATCCAACAGCCTAAAGTTTATGAAGTGAAGCTAAGAAAACTTGTTAAAGAAATCCCCATTCGTAGTTACCCCTTAGACAACATCCAATGAAGTACAATGAACTCTCATTGAAACAAATTTAAATATAAATTAGAAATAAATTGAAATAAATCCAAAATGTAAGAAAAATGGTATACAAAAGAAGGGAAGTTAGCAAACAACATCAAGTAACAAGGATAATGTTGAAAACAAAGCATTTCATCATCAAGACATATTACTAATTTTTTTTGTTTCTATAAAGTATTAATAAAATAGATGAGGATCTCATCTTATATAACATGTTTGGAATACAAGAAGCTAAGAAAAAACAAAGGAATCATTTCATGCATGGGAATTATCAAAGAAAAGTATAATGTTCAAAGTGCAAACAATTTATTAACCATTCATTAGACATGCATTCAAAATCCTCCCAAGGGTTTTGGCTTTATCTTAGCATCATGAGGTCATTTAGCTAACATTGCAATAAATAAATTGATTGGGTCCATCATGAAGATTAGCATGGAGATATATGTTCCTCAAAATGTTGTAGTTGACCTAGTTACTCAAACTATGAGTCAAGCTTTAAGGGCCGGATAGTGTTGTGTCGATATGGCACTAAATTCTCTTTTGGTAGAACCCCCTTAAAATTCTATTCTTTATGGCATTAGGGAATCTTTATAGAATCATTGGCCATCTATGCACTTATCATTTTATATCTCTTATATGTATACATTTTATTCGGTTGACTTTTGGATGGAAAAATATCCCTTTGATTGGTCATTTTTACATTATCACTCTATTTATATTTATTAGCTTATTGTTATATGTCTGATAAGTATGCATTTTGGTTTCTATTAGATAATTGCATGCTTCCAAGGTTCAGAGATCTTGTTTCTTTGTCTCTTTTATGTGTGGTTTGTAGTTGTTAATGTTTTTTGGGGGGTTTATGATTGTTCCATTAATGCACTTTTGTAATAATTTGATTTCTTATCAACACATTTTCATTAGATAATAATTAATGTAGTTAAATATTTTTGTGCTCTCTTTTATCATAGCTTGTAACAGTCGACATAGTTACTTAAACTATTCCACCATCATATCATTCATCCATAATGATTCAAAGATGTATCAAGATTCAAGGTTTGAATAAGGTTGCCTCAATATCACAATATATGCAAAAGCTCCTTAAAGTTCTACTTTTGATGGCATTTATGAATCATTTTAAAATCGCTTGCTCTCTATGCACTTATCAAGTTATATCTCTTAAATGTATGTGTTTTCTTGACTTGACTTGTGGAGGAAGAAATATATTTTTGCTTGGTCATTTTTTGTAAATGTGTTGAACCTGCATAGAATAGATCTAGCTAGAAAATGACATACACAAATTGCAGAGAAAATATGAGAAAAGAGAAGAAGGAGAGGAAGAATGAAATAATTCTCATTCCAAATGAATGAATGATAATTTACACATGATATACTATGTATAACTCAACTAATGCACAATAGAGGAGAAGCCAATGCACCATAGTGGTGGTCTAGAGTGATCTGGACACACACCAGCAGTTACAGGAGTAAATTGCCACCTAGTCTAGTCTCTTAGGCAGCTACGGGAGTGAACTGCCAGCTAGTCTAGGTTAACTAGTCACTCATTCTTCAATGAACTAACTGAAACAGAGTGAAGTGAGGAGGAGATCAAGGAATCATGAGTAATGCACTAGTCTGGTGATGATCCCAAGGACAATGTACATTAGCTAGTGATGATCCCAATGTTGCATGGTGATAATCCCAATGTGGCATCTAGACTCCACTCAACTAATCAAACTGAAGTGTGAACTGAAGAGAATATTATCCTAGAGGAATATTCTCCCTAAACTATAGGAGACTGAATAATGACTAATAAACATAGGGAAAGACTTAGGAAAAATAAATTCTAGGTGTGTGTGAAGTATCTCCAACACCCCCCCTAAACATCACTATGGTAAAAATAAAGAATGGGTCCCAACAACGAGGACATGTTAGGTACCCAAATAAAAAAGATACACTGAAATA
>JASDQU011507562.1:2831-22840 GCA_032191745.1 Picea mariana
CCAGGAATCTCCCACGCTCACTGCCCACAGACCCTCATTCCCCACATGCCTGTTCCACCCCAGGAGAGTGCACCTTTTCTGTCACCTAGACAGTCCTTCGGCCTCAGTCTCCCTTACCTTGGGTTACAGGAACAGGCCGGACCGAAATTCTCTGGGCTCTATGGAAGCTACAGGGTTCCTTCCAGGAGTCCTCTTCTCACTCTGCTCACTCTCTCACCTGAAGGAGTCACTCACAGGCCAAAAAGCCTCACGCAGTCCCGTACTGCGCAGTCACAACAATCCACAGAAAACATAGACACAGGTTCCCCAATTCAGTTCAGCAATCGCTAGATGATCTCACAACAATGTTTTCGGAACAGGGACTTCACACCCAGGCTAACTCGGCTTCCCCAAAACCACAAGATTCTTCCTGAGATCCTCACTAGCTTCTCGCAAGCTGGGAATTACACTCACAGGTTATCTCAGAGACAGGCCCAGACTCCACGGCTCCTAACAGAGGGTTGTACATGGGTCTTCCACGCAAAACACAAGCTTTTTCTCTATGACAGACATACACGGGCTTCTTGCAGACTGCTCTTCCTGTTCCCTCCCAGGAAGTCGGGTCGAATGGAGTCCGAACCCCCTTCACGGCTTGCTGTCTCGGTTTTATTTGCATGCACCAAGGTTGACACTTGTCACCCTGGGAACTTGCATGCATTCCATCCGTACACCTTCCTTCCACCACTTGGAAACTCACAGGTCCTTAAAAAGGACTTAGGATAAAATAACGTGCACATGAATTTTTAGGAATAATAATAAAATATTATTCCAGGCCTAAGCCCCCTAGGCTTAGCCCCTAGGCTCCTCACTCAGCCCCTTTCCCACCTTCCAGCCCTTGATCCCTTGCCCATTCTGTGGACGCTCAGTCCCCCATCACTCATTCATCGTGGTCGGTCTGCACTGGTGGTATTTATATTTTATTAATTGACCTGCATACATACAAGTATATAAATAGGCTCCTGGCCTTCAACACTTAGGCCCCCTGGCCTAACAAAACTCATAAGCCTACAGCTTATACAAAATTTGGCTCACTAGCCTATAGAACATATTTACAATTCTTTGCATATAACATGATCTGTAATGGGGCTTAGCCTTGGGGACACTACAATGTTGTACAGAGGTTCTTTGGATGAAACAAACTTTGATGGATATACAGGTTGAGTATGATGAGCCCATTCCAATATATTGTGATAATACAAGTGCCATCAGTATCTCAAAAAGCATGGTGATGCACTCCAAGACGAAGCACATTCCAATCAAGTATCACTTTCTATGGGAACATGTTGCAGAAAAGAACATCAGAGTTGAGTATGTGGGCACAAAAGAACAAGTGGCAGACATCTTTACAAAACCACTTCCACATGAAGCCTTTGAATATCTTCGCCAAAGACTTGGAGTTATTTCTACTCCAAAATGAATGCTTTTTGAATGATTATCTTATATGTATTAGATGTACATGAGGAAGCACCATAAGAGGATAGTTCAGTCAGGGGGAGCAACCCCAGATGGAAAGATACCTTTGCCATTGATGACAAAGGGGGGGGGATTTACCAGATGCAGAGGACAGAGGCATATTTATCAGATACAGAGGATAAAGGCATGGTTCCAGGGGGAGCATGAGTGATATGATTTCCGTATTGCACCAGAGTGTTGCCATCAATGCCAAAGGGGGAGATTGTTGATTAAGATTGGTTGTCATTGATGTCAACCCTTAAATAAATCCCCGTAGCATAAAGGTTTGGGTAATGGACCCAATATTGTTTGATGTAAATATGACTCATTATTGTTTTGTCATGGTTGATAAGAAGTAAATATGGATGAACTCCAAAGTGATCCCCTTATAGTGAAAGCCCTCACGGAAGTAAGAGAACCCATGATTAATTGTGGAATAATGAGATGAAGGATAGTGAATTTGTTAGGGAAACTATCCTATATGGATATTTCTTTTCATGCCATTTCTAGTGGTATGTAGAACGTCACATAACTCCTCATGGTTAGAGAGTTATGACCATGTGAAGTTGGAGAACCCAGGTTTGGGTAATGGAACCAAGTTTGTTTGATGGATAGCAGTATGATTTTTGATATATTTGAAGGTAATAATATTCTATATGGATATTACATGTCATTCCATTTCTGGTGGTATGTGAAATGTCACATAACTCCTCACAGTTTGAGAGTTATGGCCTTACAAAGTTGGAGGACCCTCTTATGTCATCTAGAAGCTCCAAAAGGTCAAAGTAGTCAAAGTGGTTTAAGAGATATAAAAGGTAAATAATAAAGTGAAGTGATGAGTGTACTATAATTCAAAGTGAATGAAAAACAAATTATTTCAATAATAAATTTAATGGAGAAATTAGATGTGGGTTAACCCTAAAATAAGGAAAGTGGGCCAAGTGACCTAGAAGATGTTTTTAAGGAAGCTACTTGGAGAGTATAAATAAGAGGAAAGACTCTCTAATTTTAATCACACTTGAGAATATTGAATATCTATAGGTGTCTAAGGTAACAAAGGATATCTAAGCTGAAATTCTGAGGGAAGGTGAAGAAAAGAAGGCCTAAATGCAAGGAAGGATAAATTATTTTGATGGTGCTTTCTAAGGTATGTATTTACAGGTCATATCACCATTTTCGCTATAACATTTTTTCTATAATGATTCAGACCATAAAATTGATATAACATTGAGAAAACATATCCAAGTATCTGTGGTAAAAAATTAAACTTGTGGGTCACTGTTCTTTTGGAGTTACACTCCGTGGAAAATAGGGTTTGTGGCTAGTCCTGAAACTAGTAAAAAATAGGTGTTTCGGGTAAAAATGTCATAACTTCCTCATAACTGATCCAAATTCAGTGAAACCAAATTTTTTGGTTAGGGTACATACGTATTATGGGTTGTAATAGTTTCAAATAATTTCAACAAATATTCCGTGCGGGGCACACTCTACAAGGTCTCTCTCTAGAATAAGCCAGAATTCAGCAAGGTATGCCATTTTTGCTATAACTCATTTTCTGAGATGTTCCAAGTAGTGAAACTTGGAGGAATTGTAGAAAACACACTGAAGAACATTGTGTATTAGTTTCAGATCTTTATACATTACAGGTACAAAGTTATTATTACTTCAAGTTAGGGTTGTTGACTAATCCAAAACTAGGCATGTGAGACTAAAGAAAAGTTTGATGAAAATGCTAGTCTCTTGTTGTTAAAGTTAAGGNTGGTACATACATGAGGTGTATAGTTGATGATGTTGGTACATATTGATGAGTCATAGTTGATGAGTAGTTGACACATGATTGGTACATACTTGGTACATGGTTGGATGCACTTGTTTATGGTACACGTTGATTATAGGTTGTTTTGTATAGGTTGGTGCATGGTTGATGCACTTGTTTATGGTACATCTTGATTACAGGTTGAGGTACAGGTTGATGCATGGTTGATGCATAGTTCAAATTTATTGGTATAATTTTACAGTGGTATATCTCACAGTGATAGTGTGACAGTGGTTCCATCATTCTACTTCTACTTCACGGTGGCAAGACGAGGCAAGGACAGGTGGTTTTAGCCACCTTTCGGTTGTAGCCGGAGAACATAGGGGGTTGTAACCTCCTTCTGGTTGTAGCCAGAGAATTAGGGATTTGGAGCATCCCTCAGGTTGTAGCATGAGAAACTAGGGGGTTGGAGCCTCCTTCCAGTTGCAGCTGGAAAACAAAGGAAGTTGGTGCTTCCAATGAATGTAATTCTTCAATACATATAAGAAAAAACATTCTGTGGTTTTCTCTCGATTTGGGTTTCCACATAAAACACTGGTTTACTGTGTATGTGTATGATTGTTCATTTTTTCATTGCTCATTTACTTTGCAGTTATTGGATGATAATGCTTCATTGATATAACACTTGGATTATATGGTTAAAAAGGATTAAATTTCTGTATTACTGATTCACCCACCCCCCTCTCAGTGATCCAACACACATACCATTGTTATTGGGAGCATGGGGGTTCAATACAATTAGCTCGGGGAAGTGTGTGAGTCAAGAAAATCCATCCAAAATAAGAAATCAATATGGGTTTTTACAACAGTTTTGGATAGTCAATGTTTTTTGGCATGAACATCAAGTAGAGAGAAAAAAAGAGAGTTGGAAGCTGGAGCAACCATGGGCGACGAATTCTGGAGCAACCATGGGTGACAAATTCTGGAGCATGTCGGGGAATTTTTGGATATTTTTGGAGTTGAAGACTAAAGATACAGGTTATCAGGCCTGAAGAGTGAACTTATGTGTGAGTTGCATTGTGATAACAAGTGTTTGTTGTTGTTCATTGGTAGTTTTCCTGACATTGAGTTCCATTAAGTTCCAAGTAGAGATATTATTGGTTACATGTGCCAGAGAGACCCTGATAAACAAATGGGACACCCAAAGGAATGAGATCAGTGAAGGGGTACATTCATTGGGTTGGGCAAGTCGAGAGGAAGAGAGTTGGTGGAAAATTGGGATAGTTGTGGAAGAATACCAATGGGTTGCGGGTTTACTGAGCTGTGGGTGGATAGTGAGAGACCACCCTCTTTTGTGGATTTCTAGCCTTAGCTTGGGGGTGACTTGTTGTTGATATTTGGAGCAGCAAGTCTATGGTTTTGTGGAACATTTGTCCCAAGAAGCTGGTTGCACAACTATTTTAAAAGATAAGTTTTTTATCTTATTTCCATGCTACTTTATGAGTTTTAATGGTTGTGTGTTTAATTTGTGTATAAGATTGATTTATATGTTGTTTTAATGAGTTATTAGTTGCATTCATGTGTGATTTTAGCATGTTGTAGTTGCAATTAATTAATGGTATCGGCCAATAGTTAAATCTATGTGTGCATTTTGTAGATGGTAAGCTACAAGATTTTAGTTAGCATAAATTGTAATCTTTCTGAGTTTTTCCACATGTAATGGACCTCAGTTGTGTTGGGGAACGTTACATAGACCGGGAAATTCTCCATGCGGGGTAATCAAGCATCAAAATCCAAGTGCCATTTTTTTAGAAACGGGGGTTGAGATCCTCGCTTCCATCTATTCTAGAGAACTTTTCTATCCTCGACCGTGGACCTAAATATCCATACCATCCACCCTTTCACTAGAACCAAACTTTGAGGAGTGTAAACTACCATTGTTTCGAAGTTTTTATTTGTCCAAGCCTTTACAGTATCATGTCCCATTTTTCTAACCAGGAAGTGACCAACTAGTGCAAAGTCCTCCATTTCGAGAATATCATGTAATTTTATGTTTTCACCTAGCTGAAGATTTACTATTTCATGCTTCCTCTTAATACATTTGTGATGCTTCCTTGACTTCTCAACCCTTATAGGTCCCAAACATTCTTACTGATAAAACCTTAAAAACATTTGATTCATATGATGTCATCCCACTCATTAGGTCATAGTATAAAATAACTCCAATGAATCTTGACCCATGTAAACAACCATTATTTCCATCCTTTCCATGGAAAGAGGAGTTGGATGTTCCTAGTGCTAGGTCCAATGGTATTTTGGAAGAGGAATTTAATATACAAGGAATTTTTTGATGCGTTGATGATAAATCCCCGTCTGTTCCCATGCATAGAACATAAGTACAAGGATCCAATAGATCTATTGAGGAGTACTTCGCTATTAAAACCCTTCCTCATGTTGACTCTCAATCAATCATATTATGTCCTAGGTCGATGACCCATCATGTGGTATATCATTGTCATTTTTTGGGCCATCAGAAAGTCCTTTCACCAACTCATCGAGAATCTCCATAGTCTCCTCCTCCAATGGGTTTTCTCTCGTTTGGATTATTCATATAGGGGATGACACATATCCATGAGGATTGATCACTAGATTCAACCAAATCTATTGGCTTTCTAGTGGAATCCATGAAAAATACACCACTTCCTCCATTTCCACAAAAATCAACAAACTCTCCTCACTGGATCTTCAAATCCCACCAACTTCATCAAAATATAATGTATCATATCACTATGCCACTTCTAGTTAGAAGGAACAACATTTAATAGTAATTACATTAAAACAAGGATTCATTAATATTTCTTACATTAGAAGTCGAATATATATCTTATGCTATATTAATATTGGTACTATAAATTAGGTCTAATGCATCCAAAAACTTTAAGCAATATTAGAAATTAGGTTGTTAAAAGATCATAACATATTATAAATAAGCCAACTATGATAAATTATGTGTGAGATATAAACTTAAAACAATATTTATGATTTTTTTTCCCAAGTCCCATGTAATGTTTTTCCCTTGTTTTATGATAAAATTAAAATTATGTATTATTATTATTATTATTATGAAATGAAAATTTTTAAGACATTTCTACACTAAACTTTTTGTCAATTTGTCACTCAGTTACAAGCATTGAATTATGTATATAGCAAATAATTTTATCGGACATTTTGGGACCCTCTTTAATTTGTGGTTGTTATTTATAATAAATACAATATATTTTTACTACCAAAATGGTATGTCCATAGGTTGCAAGGTAGTTTTATATTAATACTATCATTATTGGTGTATGTGTTGTCATATGTCATTTTTTTATATTCTTATTATTTTTATTTATAACGTTTTGTTATAATTGAATGGAAATTTTGTCAATTTGGATGTTGCCTTTGGGGTGCAAGGTTGAAATATTGTGATAGACTCTATATTGTAAATTATTTCATTTCATGTTGGGGGACTCTCTTTAGCTTGTAAATGATTTCATTCGATGTCTTGGGGAGTCTCTTTAGTTTGTGGTTGTTATCGATAATAATTACGATA
Source organism: Picea mariana (assembly GCA_032191745.1). Lineage (NCBI taxonomy): Eukaryota > Viridiplantae > Streptophyta > Pinopsida > Pinales > Pinaceae > Picea > Picea mariana. The sequence goes on from JASDQU011507562.1 coordinate 9,674, forward strand.
CATTCTTACCACTAAAATGATATGTACCTATGTTGCAATGTAGTTTCATATTGATACTCTCATTTTTGTGTGTCATTTTATATTATTATTATTGTTTATATTTTTTCTTATAATGGTATGAGAATTTTTAAGACATTCCCACACTAAAATTTTGTCAATTTAGATGTTGGCTTTGGGTGCAAGCTTTGAATTGTTGTGATAGCTCTACATTATAAATAATTTTATGTCATGTCTCTAGGACTCTCTTTAACTTATGGTTGTTATCCATAATAATTACAATACATTATTACTACTAAAATGGGATGTCTCTATGTTGCAAGGTAGTTTCATATTAATATTCTCATTCTTACATATATGTGTTATGTGTTATTTTTTGAATACTATTATTATCCATAATAATTTCAATACATTATTACAATTAAAATAGGATGTCTCTATGTTCCAAGGTAGCTTCATATTAATACTCGCATTCCTTACATGTATGTGTTGTCATTTGTTTTTAAAAATATTATTATTATTTACAATTTTTAGTTATAATGGAATAAATATTCTTATGATAGTCCCACACCAAAAGTTTTGTCAATTTAGATGTTGGATTTGGAGTATAAGCATTAGATTATCATGAAAGCCTCTACATCGTAAATGATTTCATGTCATGTCTCTAAAACCCTTTTTTTAAAGCTAAAAGAGGAAACTTTTGTTACTTCACATAATATAGTACAAAAAGAGAGGAACCGGGGGGGGGGGGTTGCCTAGAAGGGAAACCAGGCCCCTAAACCCTGGACACACATGATCTTAAGATAATATGTCAAGTACAAGACATTATATACTAACTTCCAAACCAAGAGTTTGCTAAGACTAACATAATCCGAAACTCAGTAATTCTAAGCAAAAAATGGGGAGACAAGCAAAGGAACTAAAATATAGCATAGCCCTAGATAGATCTAATTAAGAGAATCTGGGGTCCTCTGCGTTAGAATCTTGATTGAATCTGGGCAGTTGATGGGATCCTGCTTCCTCTGGCTTGCTTCCACTTGGCAGAGGATACCCTTATGTCATTGGCTCTGCTTCTCGTCATCATCAATCATAATCGAGCTACACTAAGTGTGTGGGAGACCAACAGTTTTCTTACCACCATATGAATGGGTCGGTTGATTAACTATGAACTTGATACCATGCTGAGAGTGACAAGAAAGCTTGAATTTTCCTTCCAGGATATGGAAATCCTGCAAGAGCTCAACATTTTGCCTTTGGGTCTGAGTGATGGCATGAGACACCAGGACTTTGTTCATCCAGTAAGCTTCCACCATATGTATGTACTTGGTATCCCGAGTACGGGGATTACTCAGGTCGGGCATCCAATTGGATGCCACTTGGATTATCTCCTCGATCCTGGTTTTTTGTCTTTTATCTAGGACTCGGTCATCAATTGCGTTAACTGCCTCAATATCCTCTAGGTCGCAATGGGTCCATAACCAATATTCTACTGCTTTTGCTTCTTTTTTTGACCTGGTAGGGCGTTGGGTATCACATGAGGTTGAAGCTTCCTTGTCATGGCATCCTGGGCGCCCTCTCTTTGACTTTATGATCCAGCGACGGGCCATGATTCTGCTCAGACTAACTCTAGAAAACACCCTGAGAGTTGATTTAGGGGTGGATTGAGAGTGATTGTGGTAGGAGAAGAGAATGGACCTATTCTCTCGTCTGTTGAATTTAAGAAGGTTGATCTCATCATAGTTCCTATAAGATAGATTATTTGTTATCAATTGTTGTCCTTGGACAAAATTCTCACTACTATCATTGATAGCAATTATGCTGAGAGGAAATCTTAAAATCATCTCCCAACCACCAAGATGACCTATTCTATGTAACCAAATAAATCCAACTTTCCCTCTCGATCGTGCCTGGCTCGTTCAGGTGACTTAACCACTAATCAACATGATGAAAATAACTAGAATCTGGTCCATCCTTGCCCAGAGGGTCTTTACTGCAGATGTCCTTCGGCTGTAAAGGCCTCATCTTCTAATGAATGTTTCCCCCTTGGTGCCCAACTATTTTTTCATGCTCAGAGGGAAAGTCCCCAACATGGAAAATACTATTTATCTCTACCACCAAAGTCCCAATCGCTCTCTTCCCTTTGTCCTGGGTTGGTACTTCGAGCAAAGGATCCTATTCACAAGTGTCCCTACTAATGTATATTTGATCCCTCTTCCACTTACGCATGTCGTCTTGGAATCCATGTTGAATCTAATCGGCCACTCCACATGGTAGTGGGTCCCCCGGGAGCTAGACATGCAACTGCTCATGCAGGTTGACACCTATGTTTTCCATGCAATCTACTACCGAATTGGCTTCCCTCCTTATTGGCTCAACGAAAATCATAGAAATGGCAGCCACGAGAGTTTCCAAGGTGGAAAAACCATGATTAAGGTGCCAGTTCTGAGTCAATTTCTTTGTCTTTCCCTCTTTCATGAGGCACTGAATACCTCTGTTGATGAGAAGGGAGTCCCCTTCTACCTCAAGCGTTAAGAAGCCTCTTTCCACAACTATTTCCGATCCTCTCCCAAGGCAGTCCAACTCTACTGCATTGTTCATCATAGATCCTAGGGGGAAGCATAGAAGAGAACGAGTTCTCCAAGGTGGTTTTTGAAGATACCACATGCACATGTTGGACCCAAGTTTCCCTTTAAAAGCACCATCAAAGCTAATTTTGATGAAGCCCACCTTCGGGGGTTTCCAAAAGTCTTAGATTTTGACATGGACCTTCTTTTTTTATCCTATGGGTATTATTAGCGCCTTCTTTCAGGTTCCATATTCTAAGAGTATCAGCTTCTAGGGGGTGAACCTGGTGGTCTTTTACTTGCCAATGGACTACTGCAATGGATTCAGTTATATTTTTATGGATGAGCTCCCATAGTTGACCTAAGGTAAGGCTTTTATCTTTGAAAATTCTCTTATTCCTTTCTTTCAAATCATTCCACATTAAGAGGCCTAGGAAGATCTCCCAGAGTCTACTGAGGATATCACTGGTAAAAGGATTCTCTCTCCAATGATCTATGGTTTCCACAACATTTCCTTTTTGGAGGTTTGATTGCCTAAAGTTAGATGCCCCTATATCCCATAACTGATTGGTGAAGCTTCAATTTCTTAAGATATGTTCTTCGGATTCCTCACACTCTCGGTAGAGGATGCACCTTGCAGGACCCATAAACCCTTTCCAAAGAAGTCGGTCCCATGTAAGAATTTTTTTTGTGTGCCACCGGCTAGAGGAAAGTAGAGACTTTGGGCTAGAGAGATCTACTCCAAATTTTGTTTCAAAGGTGACTGTTTTGATGAGTGATTTCCCCCTACATGAGCTTATAAGCAATTTGGGCCATGAAATAGCCATTATCATTGGGGTCCCAACGAATGATGTCCTTTCCTTAGAGGATCGCAATCTGTCTCTCCTGGATAAATCTGGAGATCACTAGCTTCATATCCTCTGTCCAAAGGACAAGCCAATCTTCTGGCAGAGTCCAGGTTCTCATAAAAGATAAGGTCGAGGGGGGTTCAGAATTCCATAAATGGTGAAGATTCACCCATCCCTCCCACTCAAGATATTTTTTTAAGGTTAGGAACCAGACATCTCCCCCTAAATAGGGATTTTTTTCCCACGCATTGACCCAAAAGAGGACAAACTTCCCATCGTGGAATTCCTAGAAACAATAGCACTAGACCAAAATCCGATTTTTCCAAGCATTATTCCATATCACTAAACCCAAAATGAGATTTTATGCTTGGATTAGGCTTTGGAGGGGTAAGTGAGGGGAATACTTGGCCTTCCAAAGCTTGGACCATAGGGTTGTCGTGGACTTGATCCAGTGCCACCATAGCTTGGCTGCCAGAGTGGAGTTGGTCAGATGAGGGTCTTTGAGGTCCAAACCTCCTTGGGATTTTGGGCAACAACGAGATCTCCAAGCCACTAGGGGAAATTTAGAGATTTTTGAGGGACCTCCCCAAAGGAACTTCCATTGTCTGCATTTTATGAAGGTACTTCATAGGTGCAACCAGGAGAGAAAAGAGATACACTAGGAGGGATGATAGGACCAACTTGATTAGGAGAAGTCTTCCGAGAAAGGACAGTGATCGATGAGTCCAAATTTTTAGTTGGGCTTCCATTTTGTCCAATATGGACTCCCACAAGATATTTTGGAGGGCTTTGAGAAGCAGGGGAGCTCCCAGATACTTGGCTAGGAGGGAGGAGATAGGAAAGCCCAAAATCTATGCTAAATGATTTTGAACGTTACGGGGGATGTTAAATAAGAAAAATTGGTACTTTTCCTGGTTTATGATTGTTCCCGAAGCCAGGTTGAAAAGGGATAAAAGGGACTTAAAGCCATAAACCTCTTTGATTGTAGGGGAGCCCATTAGCAGGTTATCATATACAAATTGGAGATGGGATGGAGCCTCTTATTCCTTGAGGAGGGGAAGCCCTTTGATAACACCTTCTCGTTTGTCCTGGGAGAGGCTACACCCCAAACCTTCCACCAGGATAATGAAAAGGAAAGGGGAGAGAGGGTCACCCTAATGGAGGCCTCTCAAACTATTAAAGGTTTTGGTAGGAGATCCATTTAACAGAATAAAAAAGAAAGTAGTTGAAACCAAGTTCATTACCCATGTAACCCAACCTTCCCCAAAGTCGAAGGCTAGCAACATCCTTCTTAAGCAATCCCAATTCAACCTGTCATAAGCTTTGGAAATATCCAGTTTCATCATCATAAGTCTGAAGAGAATGAATCGCTTCATGCGCAACTATGATGCCATCAAGGATTTTCCTTCCTTCCACAAATCCCCCTTGTTCCTGGAATATTATGAGAGGGAGGACATGTTTGAGCCTAGCTATTATTAGCTTATAAATAATATTATAAATGACATTACAAAGAGAGATAGGACGAAACTTATCTGCAGTGTTATAACCTTTGACTGTTGGGATGAGGGTGATAAAGGTGGCATTAAAGGCTTGAAGAATACCTTTGGAGGTGCACAATTCCTCCATGACCTCCCGGATGTCAAGTCCTAAAATTGGCCAACCCGTTTGGTAGAAATTCGTTGTGAAGTCATCCAACCCGAGAGACTTTCCTGTGGCCATACTTTTAACAATATCCTTCACCTCTTCCAATAATGTTGGATGCATCATCGCCTGAGATTGCTTAGGTTGCACTAGCCTTGGGATAGAATTCGTGATCTTAGAAATTGTCTCATATCAGTTGATTGTTGGTTCGGAAAGGAGATTTTGGAAGTAGTTGAGAAGCTCTGATTCTACATCTTCTCTCCTGGATTTATTGCTTCCATATGGCACTGCTACATATTGAAAAATTTGCGACGACTGCTTTCGACGAAAGTAACCTTTTGTCGCACAATTGACTATAAATAATTGAATTTTTAAATGTTTTTATAAATATAGCCCGAGCTCGTTGCACTTCCAAGGTCACCTTTGGATATCATCGCAAGAGTGATGAAATCATATCTACGTCGCAAGAATGGAGAACGTGAAGATAATGGACTCCTGTCTCTCTTGTGATGACCTTTGGCTATCGTCGCAAGAGTGATGATTCAGTGATGAGTGCTACACTATTTGACAAAGTCAACATTGACCGTTACATTTTTTGACAAAGTCAACATTGACTTGGTCAACTTTTGTCACTCTTGCGACGAAAAAAAATCTATATATATTTTGAAAATTAGAGATGTTGCAACAATATAATTGTTATAACAACGATGGTTCAGAACTTCAAAAAGGGTATTTTTGTGCAGAAGAATGTCGCAAAATATTAGAGGTGGGAAAAAAAGTAAAGCAGGTGAAAAGGGTGATGGTAGATGTTATTTCCCTTGCAAAAAATGTTGCCTTACATGACTCGTAATAATTTTAATAGCAACAACTACATAACATTGTAGGAAATATGGGCACATTGATGGGGGATTGAATGAATATCGTCCCGTGGTAATTAGCTATATATTCACTATCTATTTTTATATTGTCGATTTTATGTAAAATTATATATATGTATATATATTGTTTGAATATTTGTTATAGTACACACTAATTTTGCATGATTGTTTGTAATTATAAAGTTAGAGTTGCCCTCTAACTTTCTATAGAATATTGCACCAAGTAGTACTAATAGAAATGATGTTGTAGAAGATGAGGAACATGATCAAGAAAATGAGGATCTCATGGAAGAGGATGATGGGACAAATAAAGTTAATTATCCCATGGAAGAAGATGATGGGACAAATAAAATGATCCAAGATTTGTTTGCTCAGTCGGATGAGGATGGGGAAAATGATGGTATTTATGATGAACCTCTATTAGAAAAGGAAAATAAACGACTTTATGAAGACTGAAGAGAAAATATTCTCTCTGCTACATTGATGTTAGTGAACTTAAAGGTTATGAATAATTTGTCGAACAATTGTATGACACAGATCCTAAGGTATGTAATATGTTTCATCTCATATACATAGATGTTGAATTTTTTCTATTTGTTTTTAGTGTTAATTAACGTGTAAAATAATAATACAATTTTTACGATTAATATTCTTTACATTAACTAGTTATTTGTTATGTTGTATATTATTAGGTGAATTTTCGTTACCATCGTCAAATATTTTACCTCGCACATATCAATATTTGCATGCCATTATGAAAGACATTGGAATGGATTATCAAACTATATATGCATGTCCTAATGATCATATTATATATTATGGACAACGTGCTTTGAAAATAGAATGCCCGCAATGTCTTATCAATAGATATCGAACCAATCAAGTAGCAAAAAGGGTGCCTTGAAAGGTTATTTGTCATATTCTCGTAATTCCACATTTGCAACGATTGTTCAGGTGTGAAAGCATAGCAAAATTTATGGATTACCATGGAGATAGTGTTCTTCAAATGCCTGTTAATGGTTATGAATTTAGGCAAATTGAGGAAAAATGGGCAGATTTCAAAGATGAACCTCGTAATGTTAGGCTTTCATTGGTAGTTGACGATGTTAATCCATTTAGAGAGCTTAGGTCTATTTACTCAGTGTGTCCTATTTTTGTTATCAACAATAACATTCCTCCTTGGATGTCAATAAAGAGGGAGAACATAATGTTGACAATTATTGTTCCAGGTATTTGTTTACATTAATTTTTTGAATGTGAAATTTTCATTTGTTTCACTTTTTGCATAATATCTTTTGTTTATTTATTTACTTATATATGCATATCATGGTTACAATAATTATGTGTAATTTCAAACAATAGGTAAGTACCAAGTTAAATATATGAATGTATATATCGAGCCTCTTATCGATGAGCTACTAAAGTTATGGGTTGGCATCACTATGTATGGCATCTGTAAACCAATCGGGGAGAAGAAATTTAAATTTCGTTGAATACTTTTATGGACAATTCATGATGCCCCAGGACTAATACATTTTTGCGGTATGTAGCATTCTATTGCTCTTTAATACTATATAATTTTTTAAATATATCATGCTACATGTTTAATTTTTAAATAATCTCATCGTATAATTGACATTAATTCATCTGTTGCGGGTCTTCAGACAAAGGGTAAATTTTCATGTCTAGATTTTGTTCCTAAGATAAATTATTGTCATTCAAAATTTTTAGGAAAGGTGGTGTTTGATGAGTATAAGAACCTCCTCCCTAAGAACCATAGGTATCATACTACTGAAAAAATCTTTTCAATGGGAAAGAAGAGACTGGTTTAAAACCACGAAGAATGACACCTCACCTATGGAGGTTGGCATATAATAGAAATCGTCAAGGTACGTAATTTATTTATGTATCGTATATGTAATGTTTTGAATGTTTATTTTAATCATTGAATTTCTTTACCGTATTTGATAATTATTTTTGTGATTTCTCTTATGCTTCATGAAGGCCGCCATCATGAAGGTATTAATAATGGGCTTCCATGAGGAATGAAATGTTATCCCACTCAATTCATGAGGTTTCCCTACTATGAGGATCTAAAAATAGCTCATTTGTTTGATACAATGCATATCGGGAAGAATGTGACAGAAACATTATGGTGAATCATAGATGGTAGGAGGGATAAAGAAAAAATTGTTTAAATTTGTACTGACATTTAGGAAGCCAATCATGCAATGCGAAGTGTGATCCGATCAAATAGAGATGGACTAGACCGAAATAACCTTCCATGGTTATTAACAGAGCAACAAAGCAATGATGTAAAAGAGGTCATTCAAAGAATTAAATTTCCCACAGGTTTTTCTTCAAACATAAATAATATCTTAACAAAGAAAGGTGAATTTGGTGGGGTAAAAACACATGATTGACATACCTTCATTAAGGTAATAATTTTGGTATACATATTTATATATATTGGACTTATACATCTTTTTATTTATTTTTTTGTCTACTTTGGTCGAAACAAGTAACAATTCATTTTTTTTGTTATAGTATGTTCTACAGCTATCTCCCCCAAACGACTTTGACAACAACATCAAACAAGTTATATATGATCTTGGAGAATACATGAGGTAAGTAGTTGTGATTTATATGCAAAATGTTCTTTCAATTTGTTGGTGTACTTAATGACATGTGTTTTACTTGTAATGTAATATATTATATCATGTTATGTTGAAACATGTTATTTTCTTGTGTCATGATCTCATGTAGATGGTTTTCATTGAAATAAATCCATGAAGATGATATAAAGTATTCGAAGAGAGAAATTCCTCGGCTAATGTGTGAAATGCAAAAGTATATACCTCCAACATTTTTCAATGCACAAGAACACTACCTCATACACCAAGTTGAGGAAATTGAAATTTGTGGACCTATACACACAAGGTCAATGTGGATGGTGGAGAGGCACTTGAAATCGTTGAAGGCTTTGGTTGGATAAAGAGCACGTCCTGAGGGTTCTATGGTGGAGGGATATATGGTATATCAATCCATGGTGTATATTAGTCAGTATCTTCCTAAATTAGGAGCACCAACTATACATGCAGTGGATCACATTTGGGATGTGAACTCCATCAAAAAATTTGAAGATCGGGAGCACCTATTGGGGAAAGGTAGAATGAAAAAAATAGAGGTAATATATTAATAATTGTGGAGATTTATATTAATACATATAATTTTTTTATTTTTTTTGTATATGATCATACTCATTAATATATTAATATTTGTTATTTCATAAATTATTAATATTTACCATGGACGTTATAACTAATATTTAATATTGATGAATTATGATTTTTTGATTCAGTTGCTCAAGATTGGGATGCACTGCATTTATACATTGCAAACAATCTTGACTGGATGAATGTATAGATTGAAAGATGTAAACAACATCATGGCAGTAGGTTATCATGGAAACGACTGTCTAAATTGGTTAGAGAAGCTTGTTGTAACAGAGATACCAATGTTACGCAAAAGGAAATTGATTTAGCATATGGTTTGAAATATGGACATGCAAACAAATTCACCCATTTCATTCAGTTATTTTATATTATATTAATGTGACTACATGTGTACTTATATATTTTTCAGATACTTTCCAAGTTATATAAATATGCTAATTTATTAATTGAAAATGCATCTTTTACATATATGCCATATTGCAATTGAAACACCATAAGGCTATGTGGTGCAATGGTTGTAAATTTCACATCAAACAGTTGGAGGAAACTAGGAAAACTTCTGATAGTGGGATAACTGCAGTATTTCAGGTCACTAATGTTTCCTCTAGGAGTGACAGACATCTCCAAGAATATGAAAATAGATACTATGGGTATTTGAATGATATACTTGAGTGTGACTTTAATTCCTTCAAATTAGTTATGTTCGACATCAAATGGTATAGGTTACGAATGCATGAACACGATGAGGAAAGAACTGTTATTCAGCATGCCAACGAATTTTTGATGATTAAAACAACAATGTTTGAAAGAGGACATGATCGCTATGTTTTTCCAAGCCAATGTGAATAGGTATTTTACTCAAATGTTCCAGGTGAGAGGGATTGGTCATTTGTTGTTAGATATGATCCAAGAGGAAGGCCAATTAAGTATATTGATGTATAGGAAGAAGATGATATTGAAGAAGAAGATGATTCGTCAAATCAGACAGAGTTGGAAGATCATGCAGGGTTGACAGATGAAGAAGACAAAGAAGATCATGATCCAGGCGTAGGAAACAATGCAATTCTTGATGATGATGTAGAAGAAAATATGCTTGAAAATGACATTGATGACAATGATGATTTCATTAATCCTTTCAACACTGTTTCTGAACCAGATGATGATACAGATGTCAAGTTCGATGAAGAAGAAGATACAGAATAAGGATGATTATATAGATGTTGAGTTGGATCAGGTACATGACTATATATTTTAACTTGTATGGATTATTCTCTTAAAAAAATTTATTTATGTCATGGGTTAATTACATGTTTTTATGTTTTATGCAATGTTTTGATATCCTGTGTTACATGTTGTTTAATTATTATGTAAAACCTGAAAATAGTCGCCAATATACTAAAGTGTTGGTTGTGGATCCTGATTATCTTCCTGATTTAGAGGTCTTTTGTTTTCAGTCATGTTTATACCCCATGAAGTATTTACACCCCAGACGTATGTACACTCTTCCACACGGGGGAGTGCAAAGGGGGGTTCGGGGGCGAAGCCCCCGAAGGAAAAATTGTCTTGTAAATGTATATTGTAATTTCATTATAAATATGGATAGTTCATTATAAGGTCGTAGATCTAACGACAGAAATTATGTTAGGGTTTTTTTCTTTAGAAGGAAACCCTCTGTTATGAGGGAAATGTATTGTGGCTATGCATTATGGTGAATATTGTATTTTTGAGATAGGAGGTTGTGAGAGAAAGAAGAGGAAGTTACAACGGGTTTGTTGTAGGTTGTATCCCTTCATTTGTTGGATAATAATAAAGGAAGGACCTAAAAATTTCTCTGGTGGACGTAGCCCACACTAGGTTAACCATGTAAATTTGTGTCTCTATTGTATTGTGTATCTTATGTGTTTTGTTTCCGCATTTGTTTTATTTTATTGCTCAACGGTCCTATTTTTCTAACAACTAGTATCAAAGAGAAAGGTAACTCATAGGAAAGGAGGGTTCCTAGTTCGTGTGGGAGCAATGTCGGAAGATGGAAAGTTTAGGGTCAGAAAATTTAACGACCAAAACTACCAGTTATGGAAGATGCAGATGGAAAATTATTTATATCAGAAGGAGATATTCCTACCATTGGGCAGAGTAACAAAGAAGTCAACGGCCATGAAGGACGAAGAATGGGAGATTCTTCATAGAAAGGCTCTAGGAACGATATGGCTAAGACTGGCAGCGTCGATGGATTTCAATATTTCGAAAAAAAAGACAACAAAGGCTTTGATGGATGCATTGGCTAAATTGTATGAAAAACCCTCGACGTCCAATAAGGTATTTCTAATGAAGAGATTATTCAATATGAAGATGTCAAAAGGTGGGTATGTTGCAAATCATTTAAATGATTTTAATATGGTTACTAATCAACTAAGTTCTGTAAAAGTGGACTTTGATGATGAGGTCAGGGATCTTCTAATCTTGTGCTCATTGCCAGAAAGCTGGAACGGCTTGGTCATGGCTGTAAGTAACTCTGTCTCTAGTTCAAATACTTTAAAATTTGATGATGTTGCTGGTGTTATCCTTAGTGAGGAAATGCGATGGAAAATCACAGGTGAGACATCAGGTAATGCATTGAACATGGAGAATAGGGGAAGACAAAAGGATAGAGGAAAGGGCCCAGGGAATCGCGAGAATTCTAGGAAGGGCAGATCCAAATCCAGATTTGGAAAGATAGAGTGCTGGAATTGTGGGAAGAAAGGACATCTGAAGAAATACTGCAGAGCTCCAAATAAATAAAGATATGGACAACAGGAGAGAAATCAGGAAGCAAATGTAACAGTTGATGTGTTACAAGATGCTTTGATTCTTTCTGTAGATAATATTTATGAGTCTTGAGTAGTAGATTCAGGGGCTTCATTTCACGTGACACCCCATAGGAAACATTTTATAGATTATGTTCAAGGTGATTTTGGACAGGTTCATTTGGGTGATGGTGCACCATGCAAAATTGTTGGAATGGGAAAGGTAAAAATAAAGCAACGCAATGGAAACCAATGGTTGTTGAAAGAGGTAAGACATGTTCCAGATTTAAGGAAAAATCTAATTTCAACAGGGCATTTGGCAAGTGAAGGTTGTATATCCATATTTACAGATAAGACGTGGAAGGTCATAAAAGGATCATTGGTGATAGCAAAAGGAGAGAAGGTAGGTACATTGTATTTATGTACTGGTAATACTGACTCTTCTATCTCTTTAGCTTCTACAGGAGTGGATACAACACTGTGGCATCATAGGCTGGGACACATGAGTGAGAAGTGTATGCAAATACTTCACAAAAGAAATTTGTTGCAAAATACTAAACAAATTGATTTGGGCTTCTGGGAGCATTGTGTTTATGGAAAACAAAAGAGAGATAGATTTCTCAGAGTCAGAAAAGAAAAGAAGAATGAAAGGTTAGAGCTTGTGCATACAAATGTATGGGGACCAGCTCAGGTATCATCTATTGGTGGCTCTTGTTATTATGTTACTTTTATTGATGATGCAACTACAAAAACTTGGGTTTATTGCCTTCGACAAAAATCTGATGTTTTTGATACTTTTAAGAAATGGAAAGCTTTGGTTGAGAATGAGACAGGAAAAAGTTTGAAGTGTCTCGGATCAGATAATGGAGGTGAATATTGTAGCAAGGAGTTTGATGATTACTGTTCATACCACGGGATTCATAGAGAGAAGACAGTTCCAAGAACACCACAAGAAAATGCTGTGTCATAAAGGATGAACAGGACAATCATCGAGCATGCAAGGAGTATGAGATTGCATGTTGGTTTGCCCTTACAGTTATGAGCAGATGTTGTAGATATTGTTGTTTACTTAATAAATAAAGGACCTTCAAGATCTTTGGATGGTAGAATTCCAGAGGAGGAATGGACAAAAAAAAAGGTAAACTATTCTTTTTTGAAAACTTTCAGTTGTGAAGCATTTGTCCATATTGATAAAGAAAATAGAATAAAGCTTGAGGAAA
>JASDQU011507563.1:7049-21353 GCA_032191745.1 Picea mariana
AATCTACGAAATCAAATTCAACTTAATCTAACTATGAAAGCAACTAAATCTAAATTCAAAGGCATCAAATGCAAAATTAATCTATGAAAACAGGAAAGTGCATAAATGAAATCTAATTGAAATAAACATGAATATTATTGAAAAGTATCTATAACAAACACACAACAAATAACAAGTAAAGACAGATGAAAAACATATGTGAGCTCACATAAACAATGTAATCTATCAACTCATAACAAAACAATGAAAATAATTATCTTAGAATCAAAGTTCCAATCTTTTGTTCTCTATTTCTATAGAGAGGCCTCCTCTTTGAAATGAGGAGAGAACCCTCTTATTTATACATAAATGAATATAAGAGACTCATAATTATAGATCCTCTTTTCTCTCAACCTATCCCTTCAAATCCTTCACAAATATCTTGGATAAGATATTATATCTCCATGATATTCTCCTTGAAGTGAGCTTGAATGATTATCTCCACATCTTCAAAGAAGATAAAATTCAAATTTGAAGCTAGGTGGTGATTTTTGACTTTGTGAAAATCTTCAAATATGCCTGTAGTCATCACAAAACTCATCCAACTTTGAGATATAATGAAAATATGTTAATTTTCTAATATTTAGTCACAAATTCTCTTAAAAATACTCAAAATAAATAATTTGGAAAATGGAAATGTAAACCCATATGTTTTTATGAAAGTGATGATAATTATGGTTTTATGGAAGAATGAAATGGAAATAAAGGCGAAAAATGGTATATGAAAGATGAATAAAGTGTCATATTTTTGCGACCCAACACAAACTATCAAAATGGGAAGACCACCTGCACTTGGTAGAATTCGCCTACAACAATGGGTATCAAGCATCATTGAAGATGAGCCCATTTGAAGCACTTTATGGCAAAAAGTGCAATACTCCAGTAAGATGGGATAATCCAGCTGACAGAGCAATAGTTGAGTCATAATTGCTCAAGGAAATGGAAGAACATATGTTAAAAATTAAGCAGAATTTGAAAGATGCCCAAGACAGGCAGAAAAGTTATGCTAATAAAAACAGAACCCACAGAGAGTTTAAAGTGGGAGATCATGTTTTTCTGAAAGTAAAATCCAATAGAAGTTCCTTGAGGCTGGGAAACTGCGCCAAATTGGCAGACAGATTTTGTGGGCCATTTGAAATCCTAGAAAGGATTAGGCCAATTGCATATATGCTTGCATTACCTGCATCCATGATTGTACATAATGTGTTTCACGTTTCATTACTTAAGAAATATATACCTGATGCTAATCATGTAATTGATTGGAATGTGATTTAGGTGGAGCAAGAAGGTCTCTTGCAAGTGCATCCTATGTGCATATTGGACCGAAAAATCAAACAGCTCCATAATCAAGTGATAGGGCTTGTAAAGGTCTAGTGGACTTGGTACGGTCCCGAGGACATGACATGGGAGCATGAAGATGCTATGCGGGCAGAATATCCACATCTTTTTGAAGATTTTTGAAATCTTACCGAGGCTGTGTAAAAGATGCACTGAGGATAGTGCAAAAATAAGGGGAGGGGATTGTAATATCCCCAAGGACGAGCCATGTTGTAATCATGTTTATGAATTGTAAATCATGTTTTGTAGGTTGGTGAGATGAGTATTGATAATATGGTAGGATTATGTGTTTATTAGGTCAGAGAGCCTAAGTGTTAAGGCCAGGAGCTTGGTTTTGTAAATGTAATATGCAGAACATTAATAAATAATAAACATCGTTGTGTGCAAACTGACCACCAAGAAAGAGTGATGGGGGAATAAGCTTCCACAAGGTGGGCAAGGGAAAAGGGGTTGAAAGGTTGGAAAGAGAGGTTAAGTGTTGAGCCTAGGGGATAATATTAGTGGCTTAAGAACTTGGGAATAATGATTTATTATTATTCCCATAGTTATGAGAAATGTATGTTTTTATCCTAAGTTCCTGGAAGGGGAACGTGTGCAAAAAGGGAACTCATGCTATGGAGCGTATGCATCCTCATGGGCGACATGTGTCGACCCTTGCACATGCAATTTAACCCAAATATTGAACCGTGGAGGGGGTTCGTCGTCCATTCCACCGTGAGTTGTTTGAACCGAGGGGAGATCTGCGTCTGTGTTAGGTATGCCTCATGCAGCTCGGGGTGGGAAGCCTGTGATGTTTTTATGGAAAGACGATTCACCTTGGTCTGAATGGCAGGAGTTTGTGTTCATCCTCCATTCGATCGTGAGATGTCTAAACCCTGAGAGTCTGGAAGGTCCTTCGTTGTTGCGTTCGTGCTGCCAGTTTCCAGATCCTCTGTCTAAAAACCGTTTTTCCCTGCTTTGGAACCTCTGTTGTTTTTACCCTCACGCAATTCTGAGAACCAAAACGGGTGAATTGTTCTGTGTCTTCTGTGGAACCTGACACCGGGGAAATTGCATGAGTGTGTTATGTCTAGCGTTAGGCCGTTTCCATTTTTAGACCTATGCCCATCTACTATTGCGACTTTCAACCTTACGGGAAATGAGTTGAATATTGGTTGAAGAACCAGGTTGTCAGGCCTGTGGTAGAAGAGGCAGGTTGTCAGGCCTGTGAGCATCTCTCTTCAGATGAGAGATCTTGCTGGGAAGTGGTTTTCTCCCATAGTGAGTCCAACACCAACTACAAAGCTTTGAGATTTCCTGATCCAGCCCGTTGTCGAGGCCCAGAGAGGGAGGTGAAGCACCGATGGACTGAGCCTGTGAAGGTGTATATTCCCAGGCAGAATATGAATGTGGGGAATGAGAGTCTGTGGGTAGTCTGCGTAAGAAGGCTCCTGGGGAGAATCCTTCTGATTACTCTATGCAGTTTTTCCTATAACCTCAACCTAGTCTAACATTCCCTTACCTTGGGTGGATCTTAGTCCCAGCTCGAGGGTGACCCACTGTTGAGCGTGATGAGCAGTGAGGTCTAAGGCTAGGAGGTTTGTGGAAGGTTTGCACGTGGTTGGTGGAATTACCACAGTTTCAAATATAAGTATCAGTTTGTGCTTGATATTATGTTTTGCATGCCTTTGATGCTTATATGTTATCATGTATTTTGTTGCGCATATGAGTTATTTTTAATGTCCTTGATGATGTATATTCGCAGTAATCATGTGCTTACTCTGTATTGTTTGATTAAATATGTTAATTAGATTTAATATGCATGTTATATATATAAGTATGAGAATGTTCTGGGTGGTAGCGTTGCCCGGCAAGTGGATAGGTGTGATCACAAGTGTAGAATCTTCCATTTGAAACCTTTTCAACATTTCTCTTATATATTTCTCTCGAGAAAGAAATATTCCTTCAAACCTCTGAGTAATTTGCAGAACAAGAAAATATGACAGTTCCCCTATCATAGACATTTTAAATTCAGACTGCATGGCAGAAGAAAACCATTGTACCAATGAAGAATTATTGCTTCCGAAGATGATGTCATCTACATATACCAACACAATGAGAAAATCATTCTCCTTTGTTTTGATATATAGATTGTTTTCAACTGTTCCTCGCTTGAACCCTTTGTCTTGAAGGTACTTATCCAGTCTGTAATACCAGGCATGAGGAGCTTGTTTCAACCCATATAAGGATTTCTTCATCTTGCAGACAAAGTGAGGGTTATCTAACAGTTGGAAACCCTCTGGTTGTTCCATATAGATTTCTTCTTTTAGATCTCCGTTTAGAAAATCTGACTTGACATCCTTTTGGTATACTTTAAACTGTTTATGGCAAGCATAGGCAAGAAACATTCTAATAGCTTCCAATCGTGCTATGACCGCAAATGTTTCATCAAAATCCAATCCTTCTATTTGAGCATATCCTTTGCAGACCAATCTAGCCTTATTTCTTACAATATTTCCTTACTCATTCATCTTATTTTTGCAGACCCATTTGAATCCTATAACATTTTTATTTGTTGGCCTAGGAACGAGTTCCCAAGTGTCATTATTTTCAATCTGATCCAGTTCCTCATCATTGATTTTAACCAATTTACATATTTACTAGCTTCATTAAAGTTCTTGGGTTCCATCATGGATATGAAGGCTATATGTGATTGCTCAGTGTCTTTGATTATCCTTCTCCTGGTTTGTACACCTTTGTTTTTCTCACCAATTATCTGACTTTCAGGATGATTCTTTTGAGTATTTATGGAGGAAGGATTGGATGTTGATTATTGTCCTGACTCATCTTGTCTGGTTGTCTCTTCTCCTCCTGATTCATCATCTTCTTGTGACTCTTATATTTGTTGTTCTTCATTTTCATTATTCTCCTCATCTTTTTCATCTGACTCAGTGCTTATTCTATGTTGATCTTTCACAGGAGATTCTTCATCAATTCAAACATCAATATAGTCTACTAATTTATGCATTATTTTGTTAAAGTATCTATATCCTTTAATGTTCATTGCATATCCTAAAAATATACCTTCATCAGCTCTACCATCAAATTTTCCCAGATGATCATCATTATTTTTGATGTAGCATTTACCTCCAAATACTTTGAAGTGCTTGATTGATGCAGGTCGACCAAACCACAAATCATATGGATTTTTATCATTGTTCATCCTTAGATGCACTTTGTTCAGAATATGAACAGTCGTGTGAACAACCTCCACCCAAAAGGTTTTTGAAATGCCCCTTTCACTCATCATGGCCCTTACCATCTGCTAAACTGATTTATTTTGGCGTTCTACAACTCCATTTTGTTGGGGAGTACCCAGAATAGTATATTCTCTTTTAATTCCATGTCTATCACAGAATTCTTTGAAATATCTTGATAGGAATTGTCCTCCTCTGTCTGAGTCAATTGGATTTAACTTCCTTCCTGTCTGATTCTCAGCTAACACCTTAAATGTTTTGAACTTCTCAAACGCATCAGATTTTTCTCTCAGAAAGGAAACCCATGTAAGTCTGGAGAAGTCATCAATGACTAGCATAAAGTAACGTTCTCCTCCAGTTCCTTCTTTTCGTGTTGGTCCACATAGATCCATATGAACAAGTTGAATCGGTTTCTCTAAATATGTGAAACTCTTCAATTTGAATTGAGCACGAGTCAGCTTCCCCATTTGACAAGATTCACATACAGAGTTATGAGGCTTAGATATTCTTGGAAGATCTTTCACAACACCTTCATTATTCAGTTTGACAATATGATCAAAATTCAGGTGTCCAAGCCTTTTGTGCCATAACCAACTTTCATAAAATTTTCTTAAATGACATTTATCCTTATCTTCCTTCATAATATAGACATTTTTTTCAGTTCTAACCCCTTTTGCAATCAGCTCTCCTGTGTTCATTGTTTTTATTTTACAATTCTTGGCAGTGAGAGTGACTTCACATCCTCTGTCACACATCTAACTAACACTAAGAATATTGTGCTTTAAACCATCAACAAATAATACATCTTGAGCTTTGCTTCTTCCATTACTTAAGCTTACTATACCTTTACCTTTGATCTTTCCTGGAGCATCATTTTCAAAAGTCACACTTCCTAATTTACTTTCTTTGAGTGATAGGAACTTACTTTTGTCACCTGTCATATGACTGGAGCATCCGTTGTCAATATACGGGGGGTTATTTTGTCTTTGATATGACAATACTAATCCACACTTGTTATCTTCATTCTTCTTCCAAATCTTGACGTTTTTAGCTCTGTGATTTGAATCTGGCTTATAGTTCTTTAATTGACAGTCTACAGCTTTATGTCCATAATTATGGTAGATGTAGCATTCTGGTTCATTGAATAAAGGATCATAACGATTGTTATGCTTAATCTGTTTCTTTTTCCCATCCATCACATGATTTTCATTTTGTGGTTGTTTGTTACTTGGTTGTCTCATTCTTTGGTGTGGCAGATATTTATCCCTTGGAAATATTGATTGCTCATGTCTCAATATTAAAGAACAATTTACATCTTTGTGGCCAAAGTGAGAACAATAAAAACAATATCCATAGAAAAAAACCTTGCACCTGGAAAATGGTTGTCTTCTTTGAGCAGGTCGGCCTCTTCCATGCTAATGATTTCCTTGAGAAGAGGGTGTATTATTTCTTTGCTTTACAGATTTAGTTCTTGTACCTTTTTCTTCACTCCTCCTAGGCGGTTGATTATCTTCCTTTGTTTCTGTAGGTTTGTTGTTGTCAATGGTTGTATATTTGACAAACTTGATGGATTCTTTGTTACTTGTCTTACTACTAATTGATCCCTCTTCATAAACCAAACCGGTTTTCAACTTTAAATTCCTTTGTTGATTTAGAATGGAGGCTAATCCTTCTGAGGCTTTAATACTTGTCAGATTCTGATGATATAAGGCCTGAAATTTCTCTAGATCTTTTCTGACGGTCACTACTTCAACTTCCAATTTTTCACCTTTTGTTTTGGCTTCCTTCAATTGTTGTTTGAGGATGTCTTCAATATTCTTAGCTTCTTCTAACTTAACCTTCAACAGAGGAATTTCTTCAGATGGTTCATTGCCTGTTTTCTCATACCTGAGCAGTAACTGTTTTTGTTTTGTTTTCTTTTCTCTGAGTCTATCAATCTCTTCCATGGCACTGACAAGTTCTCCTTCAAGATCTACTACTGCTTCACAATCAAAAAACTCACTTCCCGTATCTTTAGTATTTAGGTATTCTAAATCTATTAGCATGATATCATTTATTTTAGTTTCAATAGATGAGTCACTGCTTTCATCATTTGAAGGATCGTCATCATTGTTTACAGAAAGGATTTTCTTCTTAAAATTATTATCTTTATATACCTTCTTTTGTTTGTGCTTCTCTTCATCGTCATATGTCTGATCATTTCTTTTGTGAGGACACTTAGATGCAAAATGACCTATATTACCACAGTTGAAAATTTTGAAGGGCAGTTTACCTTTGTATTTTCCTGATCCTTTCGTCAGTGTTCTCACAAAATTTGCTTCAATCTCATCTATATCAGAGTCTGTGTTTTTATATGATTTAAAGGATGCCTCTCTTGTAGTGGATTTACTTTTGGTGATTCTCATTTCATAAGCAGTTAGGGTTACAAGAAGTTGATCTAGTGTCAACATTTTGAGATCAGTTATTTCCTCTATAGCAGATACCTTTGAGTTAAATCTATCAGGAAGAGATCTTAATATATTCTGGACTAGAAAAGGTTCATCTATCGTTTCACCTAGACCTTTCATAGTGTTGAAGAGTTCTTATATACATAATAAGTACTTACTGATAGTTTCTTCTTCATCCATCTTTAACTGCTCAAATTTCAGTCTGTGAGTCTGTGGTTTGCCTCTTTCACCTTTTCATTACCTTCATAACTATTTATCATCTTGTCCCACATAAATTTTGTTGAATCACAGTGCATGACTTTGACAAACTCGACTTCTACAAGTCCACTAAGGATGGCATTCATTGCTTTTGCATTAAAGCTAAAATCCAGCTTGTCATCTTTTGAGGCCAAGACTACAAGCTTCACGTATCCAGTTTCAACGACATCCCAAGCATCAACACCCAAAGACATTAAATATGTTCTCATCCTTATTTTCCAGAAGGAAAAATTTGTTCCATCAAACAGAGGGGATTTATTAGTTGAACTCCCTTCATGACTAGTCATGTTCAAGCTTATGGATCTACCTTTGATCAAAGTCACCGTCTCTGATACCAATTGTTGGAAATATAACTGAGAGGGGGGGGGTGAATTAGTTATAATATAAGCTTGAAAATTTTCTTGTTCTTTTCTGAATCTTTGTAGATTATTATTTAATGTGTTACTAATAAATTAACATGCATAGATATACAATATTTGATCAATCACACAGAATACACAGACAAACAAATTTTCATGAGGAAACCCATAAAGGGAGAAAACCTCTTCTTCTTTGGATTTCAATCAAGTTCCAACCTTCATGTACATCATAGTATTTAAGAACCAACTCAAATATGAGGCTACCACCTCTGATAACAAGATACAACTTGCAGAGAGCACCAACTCTCATATTTCTCTAGCACCAACTAGATGGAAGCACCAACTCCCAGAATATCTTCTAGCACTAACTATAATTTAGAGGACTACAATCCTCCCTAGCACCACCCTACCACCCTGATTGAATCTTACAAAAATTTACTTACTCGCTTTGTCTCTAATATGGTCTGTTACAACTCCATGTCTCCTCTGCCTTCTTCATCTTCTATGCTCTATTCCACTTCTACATCTTTCTTCTTCTATGCTCAGCTCTTTTTCCTCCTACACACAACACCTATGTTCAGCTTCTCTTCTACCTTTTATGATTTGTGTTGCCTTTGCATACTGTGCGCTGCGTCACTTGTCTTCACTTTAGGTCATCCACTACATATCCTTCTACCCCCATCCATAGCTATCGAAAAATCAAACTCTATTCACTGTTCTGCATGTCTTTCTCACGCCAAGTCCTCTCCATGATCATCATCGCAATTCTTTGTCTTCTCTGGCGGTTCTGATGAATCGTTCATCATCAATGGTATTTATACAAATATTCTTTGGCTTCTCTGGAAGTCATAACTCTTCGTCTTATCTGATAGTTACAATCAGTCGTTTTGGCTTCTTTGGCTTCTAAGCCCCTTCCTTCACGTGACCACCGACGATGACCACACGCCTATTCAAAAGGTGCTTCCCGATCTCGATCTAGCGAGCGCTAGCTTTGTTTTTTGATATGAACTTGGGAAATGATCTCATGTGACCACATGCTTGCGGGTGCATCCAAAGGTGGTTTGAATCAAACTACTTTTCACCCCGCAATTCACCTCGAGCCTCCACGTGCCCTTTCTCCAAAATCGTGGTTTCGATTGCGGCCCGCTTAAGAAACAATAAGAACCGAGCATGTTCTGGCCCTGCGATTGAGCATGACCATTGATCTCTAATCCCTTGGTGATGCCACTCGATCAATGGTTTTTATATGCCTTCCTTTCCTCCTTCCACGCGCGATCCTAGATCTCCACGATCTGTCGACACGTAGCTTCCTTCCAAATCAACGACTATGATTGATTCCGACCTTTCGGTCTTCGGGAGTTTCAACTCTCAAATCTCTCTTTTCCCATATGACAATATTACGAAGTGGAATATCTATTGACACCTGTCTCCCTGAATCTACGATCAAGATCTCCTTCGCGAGTCTAGCCTTTGGGACTTTCAATTCTAAAACTCTCATTTCTTCCGTACTTCAATCTTCTGGAGTCGATGATCTACAAACACTTGTCTGAACAGATCAGATGGGTTACACTTATCCTTTCATTGCTTAATCCGTCGGCTAGGACTTAATCAAGCATTATGATGGATGGCCACCATTTACTTCGACACTTCGGCTATTCTACTTACACTATCCTTCCATTGTCTTTTGATCAACGGTTGAGAATGCACCCAAAGTGATCTTTATATCAAACGACTTATGTCCACTTCAGGACTTTTCCATTCAGGACTTCAGGACTTTCGGCATATGCTGGTGGTGAAACTCTTGAAGTAAAACTTCTAGAGTGACGTAACTTGCTTACGTCACTTGATGACATGGCATGAGCCGAGTGTCTACCACATGTCACTCAGATTCATGATTTGCATGAGCTTGAAATGTCAATTTCATCTTGACACTTGTCATTATCCGACTGTGCCATGTATGTTTTCTAACGTGGGTGTGACATGTAGGTAGTGTAGTGGAGTGTGGAGGCAGAGCGCGGTAGTGGAGTGTGATGTGTAGCGGGTAGTGGAGTGTGACGTTGGAGCGCGGAGGTGGTATGTATGATTGGTTTGGTGGTTTACTCAGAGGGGGGGTTAGGAAGTAAGTGGTAATGAGTGAGGGGGGTCCGAGTTGATAGGAAGGTGACACGTATGAGGGTCCCACATGGGAAATACCACCAACTCAGACCCCCCCCCCCACGATTAAAGGCNGGGGTCTAATATGCCCTGTCGACCGTAGATATGAGCGCCCGATTATCGACCGCTGAGATTAGCACACCCTTATTCAAACTTATCCTATCCTTCCACTTTAGAATGATCCGATGACTGGATTTTACTCCAGCTCTCCAGACTTTGGGGATTTCAAATCTCAAACTTTTCTCCCTCCTGAACTCACAGTATATTGACACGTATCTTTTGACGATCAACGAACTGGATTCTCCTCCTAGTGATGAACGATCTCAAATTACTTCGGGACTTCAGAACTTTGGTAAGTTCTCTCTCCTACGTGTGCAAAGCGTTAAGGCTCACACACCTTGATTTGATCAGACAATTTTTGGTCCTCTGTATCAGTGATCCAATGGCCACTATCGCTCTTCCTCCTGAGCTTTCTCGCCTTTTTCTCCTTTGATTCCTTAAAGATTCACTTCGACACTTAGCCGAATTGTGGATCTGTGCACTCCTTGCATATCTTCCGAAGTTTGAATCTTCGAACTATGATCTCTACTTTCATGTTTTCCAGTGTCATTGTTGTTATTGCCATCAATGACAAGCACACTCTTCCTATAAAACATTCCAAAAGGGAAACCCCCTACAGTCATCTCTGAGATGCCTAGGAAGAGAAACTATGGATACCAACTTGCAGTCAATGTCTGGGGGAACATTCGATAGTCAGGATCGAACATATGGGCAGGGTAAGAAAGTCATAATCCTAGAAAGAGCTTCATCTCAAGGAGGTATGGGAACTAACAAAACCCCCAAAACGCGATCTCTCCAAAATGCTCAGTCAAGCTTCAAAGGGGTTATATCCCTAGCTCTTCCTTATGTGACATCGTGTTTGGCTCCTGTGTGAGAGGAGTTTCCCGGCTACACTTATATGAGAGTTTGGTTTGAATATCCATAACTCAGACTCCTATGTTTTTTTTCTTGACTTGGAGATTTATCTCTCCAATCCTAATCCAAGGCCCTAACTCTAAACTTGTTTATGAACCCTAGAAACAAAGTGACCTAGTAAAGTTTAAGTTTAGGATTCATTTTATTGGTTGTTTTTACTAAAAGGATACGGAAGTGAAATTGATGTTGTTTGAGAATATTTCAAAAATGAAACTTATAAGAACATGAGAAAAGAAAACTTAGCACTGATTCTTCCATGAAAAAGAGTTTCAAAAAATCAAAATGCATGAAGAAAATTTCAAATCTTGAAATGCAATCTTTTCCCTTTCTGATGCAAAATGTACAATGCAACCTTTTGAGAAAACAAAAATAATAAAAAACAAGGATGTTCTTTATTATTTTTCCTTTGAAATTATTTCAAGATGAGAAGAAAAAAAAACGCTATGATAATATCCTTTTCTTTTTCAAATATAAAGTAAAAAATGTAAAAGAAAGAAAGAAACATAACTAGCAACAAACTAGGGTTTTTTCATTTTCTTTTTCTTTCTACCAAAGTAAAAACTAGAAAAATATGCTAAAAGAAAGAAAATTTTGTTGTTTTATGTTTGAAAAATCCAAAGGGAAGCACAAAATAAAAGTCTCTAACTCAAATACAAAGTCAACTTTCAAAGATGACTGGAAGAACAACCATGAAACCAAGATCCTGAGAACAAGACAAGTCTTATAGTGACGCAATCCAAGGGATAAAAGGGATAAAAATATGGATCAAAGAATATTTTTTTTCCATTCAAATTTAAGGCCTTACCAACCTCATATAGGCCACAAAACTTTTCGGGACCAAAGTCTCCAAAAAAGACCCCCAAACTAGTTGAAACAAGGCTTTAAAAAGGATGAAAAAAAATAAAAAAATTCACGTTTTTGGAGGTGTACGCGACTGTATCCATTGTAGTTCATGTATTTACACACCCTATATCACTATAGGGAGTGTTATGAAGTATTTACGTGAATTTTTCTTCTATATCTCACGTATGTACACGCTTTTTCCTTCTATAGGGCGTGTTTGTACACACTTTGGCCTTCTACAAGTCGCGTACATGACCCAACACTTATGCATTTTTTTCACTTTTTGTATATGCTTTACTCCTATGTAAAAGTAGCATATGTATGCATCTATTTTCAAAATAAAGAACTTATACAATTAGAAAAACTTGGAAAATTTTGGTGTAAATCCCAAAACCCAAAATGTAGCAAAGAGACCAAAAGAAAGCCAAAAAAACACTGGAAAACAAAGAGCAAAGTCAAGAATGAAAGAAACAATTTCTGAAACCAAAAAGCAACTCTAAATACTTAGTAGGACCTAGAAAGACCCTACAGTGTCACAACCCCAACCTCTAGTGATATGGAAAGAGTAAAAAAATCCAACTCAAAACATGTATGTGACTTTCTAAGCAACAAGTAGCGTATGTATGCAACTTTATTGAAGGAAACTTGTGTATGTATGCGACTTTACCAAAGGAAAATCATGTACAACCTATAGAAACCTCTCTAATATGAGAGATACAGGTCCAGAAGACTCAGGAAGGATTGTATAAATTCATAGAATTCTAAATAAAGGTTTAAAACACAAAAAAAAACTTCAAAAAGAAATGAAAACAACAAGCACCCCTACTAACCTAAAAAGAGAAAATCCCTAGTATGGTCACCAATTTTGTTACAGAAATATAAGTCCTATGGCTATGGTTCATGGCCACAACAGATAAATTCCCTAAAATGCTTCTCTCAGACTCTACTTAAGCAGTTAGTTAAAAGTAACTACTTGCAGTAACTAACTTTCGGAAGAAAGGAAATAGGACATACTTGGAACCCAAAATTTGAAGTCCATCCTGCTCGAGGAATTTTTCTCTAGAACTCCTTCAAAATGAACTTTTAAAACTCTTGTAACCATTGCGGCATGATCCTAGAACCAGGCTCCAAGTTCCTCCACCCAAGGCCTAAGGTGAAAAGCACTACCTCCAAATATTTGTGTTCCAGCCGGTCCAAGGAAGAAATGGTTTTCTTCCTGACAAGATAAGGGGAAAAACTAATCCTGAAAACAAGGATTTTCAAGGGGGGATGACTATCTCATAAGCAAGGGGAAATAGGGTCTTGCAGGTATATATGGAAAAGGCTAGAATAAGGATGCCTTTCTTTGATATGATTTTCCTCCATCCCAAGGCTCTTTTTTATACTTCCTTTTGACAGTTGGAGTAGTTATGTACGAGATACAAGAGGTTGGGAACCTAGAGAACCCGTCAACTCCACTCGAAATGTCTGGATTTATTATTTTTTTAGCCAATTAAACATGTACGTGGGTTTCTAACTAGAAAGTTACATATGTACGTGATTTTATTTAAGGAGGGTCACGTACATCTAGAAAATGGGATTTTTTAAGATATTTCCAGGGAGGAAAAGGGAGATTTTTCTTCTGCAAGCAGGGAAAGGGATGTAATTTAGGCCAATGAGCCATCATGAGCATATGTGGTGTCAAATGATGCTATAACACCTAGTTTAGTAGTATTAGTGGAGTTTTTTTATATCAAATAATCCTTGTGTCAAGTTCAAAGCTAGTTTGGGGGTAGGATCAAAAAGCTATGTTGAATTCATGGCTTTGAGATTACTTCTAAAACATGCTCTAAAGAAAATCGTCAAAAATATACAAATTTTTGGGGATTCAATCCTAGTCATTAATTAGATGAAAGGAAATTCACGATTGAATAAAATCATGTTTAAGACTATTAGGGATCAATCGAAAGAGGTATAAAATTACTTTACAGTGATATCTTTCAGTCATATATACCACAAGATAAATGAGGAAGCAGACTCTTTACCGAAAGAAGCTCAACATATTAAAAGAAGCTCAACATATTACTGAAGGGTTCATGTCACTGGGGGAAATCAGAGATGGAAATTATGTCTCTTCTATCATTGGATTCTAAGCTATGTTATTGCATTCTACTTATAGAGGATGAGGGTATTTCAGTTCCGTTTGGGACATCTTTTATCATGATGATATGGGGTGTTAGGAGGTAGTTGTGATGTTTTTATTTTTTTTGTTTTTGGAACTCATATGGTTTATATGTAAGTATGTATGGTCTTAGGGAAGGTTTTTTGTAGAGTTTTTTTGGTACCTTTTAGCTCTCTATATGTGGATATGATGAAAATATTCATAGGGACGGGATGTTTTGTCCATGAAGTATGCTAAGTATTGTTTGTTCCTTATCAATGGAATTTTCATTCTCTCTATGAATAGAAATTGTGTTTTTTCTTTGGAAAAAAAATATCTACAGGTCTAAGATTGTAATAGATTTAGCATGCCATATCCTTTATACGGATATCTAACAAGATAATAACATAAGATTACTTATTACAAAATAACATATTTGACTATCACAATCCCAAGCATTGAAATCAAGCCAAAGCCTTCAAGTACATTAAGTTTGATGTGATAAGGTACTTATT
>JASDQU011507564.1:0-22766 GCA_032191745.1 Picea mariana
ATATTTGGAGTTGGGATAAGAAGAAACTCCTCTTTGAGACTCTTGTTACACCTGCTATTCTTTATGGATGTGAAGTCTCAGGTTTTAGTATCTCTCGTGAATCCTGGAGAAAGATAGAGAAAATGCAAAAGAATTTTATAACCTATAATCTCAAAATTAAAGGAAATACGCCCTATCCCATCCTCCTATTAGAAACAAGCCTCTCCCCCATTGAGAGCATGACTATGACTAGATACCTAATGTATAATAACAAGTTAAACAACATGGAAGACAAGAGGCTTCCTAAAATTGCTTCAAAATTGACTCATAACCACCATCGACTCAAGCGAGGATGGCATAAAGATGCTTGGTCTTGGATAAACTATTGGGGAATCATGGAAGACACCATTTTGCAGAATAAAGATACTATTAAAAAAAAACGTCAAATCAAAATTTAAGGAGAAAATGTGGTGTGATAAAGAGTTAGAGGAAAAAAGAAAATTAAGTTATTATAAGGATGTAATCAACCCTAATCTAGAAAATCAAAATTGTCTATCTGTTTTTCCAAGTGTAAAGAAAAAAATAAGCATTGCTAAGATAAGAACAAATTCTCACCAGCTCCATAGTGAAATTGGGCGTTGGTCAATTCATAAAATGCCATGGGATGAAAGAGTGTGTCAGCTTTGTGACCCTAAGGAGGTTGAAGATGAAAAACACTTTCTCTTAGATTGTTCATCCTATACCCATATTAGATCTCAATTTCAAAATATTTGTTACACTACCAACCTTCCTAACCTCTTAACTCAACAAAAGTATGGTGATCTTGGAAAGCTTCTCTTAATTCTTTTAGAGCACAGAAACAAAATTCTAAAGAATCACAAGTAAACACTTACCCTCTTAAGGTCCGATAGACCAATAT
Organism: Picea mariana; assembly: GCA_032191745.1. Taxonomy (NCBI): domain Eukaryota; kingdom Viridiplantae; phylum Streptophyta; class Pinopsida; order Pinales; family Pinaceae; genus Picea; species Picea mariana. The sequence goes on from JASDQU011507564.1 coordinate 899, forward strand.
GGCAATAGGGCAAAGCTAGGGCACCTGAGTTATTGCAATGGTTGTTTGGTTTCAATTATGGATCAAGTAACTTGAATATGTTGGAAGGTTATGGGTCTGATCACATTCTTTTAATCAAATTTAAATAATCAACAACACTTCATTTAGTCAAGGGTATTCACACTGATGTAATAGATAAATAAACAATTGAATTTATGAGAAAAAGTAAAGGAAAAATATATAACAAGTCAACAATCTCCTCACTTATGCAAGGATGATTTTCAAGTTCAAAATCATATCTTAAACCTGAAATAAGTATTTGGATGCAATTTTATAGAAACATGGAAATTAACAGTAAATCATTTACTGAAATGAAAACCGAATCAAGAAGAAATCAATGCTTTGACAATCTGACCATCATGATGTTTGATTCCTTGAGTACAAATTTTTGCAAACTTAAAGCTCCACTTTCATACTTTTCCCTTATTTTTTAATCCAAAAACTAAACCCTTGCTTCCTTATATGAGGAAGATCCTTCTTCATTCTAAATTGGTAATTTTTATAGAGAAATACATCCTATGAGCTATTACAAAAATTATATCAATAAACCCCAAATAATGAGAATATCTCATCCATTACAAAGGATCAGGAATTGTTGGGGTCGAATGCCTTCAAATATGGAATTAGTATTGAATTTGGTGAAATCTAGAAAACTCTGCCTCAAATATCCACTTGTATCTCCTATGTGGTTCCTTATTCCAGGAAACAACTCCTAGTCACCTAACTAGGCCCATGATTGAGAAAACCCATGTTTTATTTTTATGATATTCGATCCCATTTGCTCAAAAAACACGTAAGAATATGACAACAAAAACAATCACCTACAAAAAATTATGCATTTTTTAACCAAATATTGACCAAAATAATGGGAAAAGATTTCAACTCTATACGTTGTCGACCTTCATCTGTTAGCTGTTTATTTTCATCTAAAAATGAGGCATTTATTGACCCGATTGCTCCTCTGAATCTAGAGATAATCTTTTATTAATAATCTTCTATTTAGAAATATGGAATAAATGTCTAAAATAAAATCACAATTACTTGAAAGTTGTTGCATGACTTCTTGGGAATTTTGGGTGGAATATGATTCTCATCGAGTAGTCCTCAATATATTTATCCTCTGACACCTTTGTTCCAACTCTTTCAAAATAATTTTTTTGAATGATTTGTGATGAAGATACATTATACACACTCTATGACCATGTTTCTTCTTCAAGTGCCTTCAACATTACCTTTGTTAAATAACAAAAATCATGAACCTTCTAGAACTTGAAATAATATTTAAATTCTGGTGTGTTTTGTGTATTTGAACTCATTTCTAATGCATTTATGTTGATTTTCAACCATTATATTAAACGGATCAACAATGGGCACAAACAACTTTCACATTCTTCTTTTTCTATGTTTTTGAATTATTTCTGGTAAGCATTCAACTTCAATGTTAATTTTCTAACACATCCTCTACAACAACAATTGCAAGTGAATCTTGGTAAGTTTAGAATGATTACAGAAAATGTCAAATTTGTTATCACTGAAAAATCATCTGCAACATTGCATACAATGGTTGAAGAAAGACATAAATTCCAGCAACAATTAGTCCACCTACAACAACCAAATTCCATCAAAAGGCACACAAACTATACACTTGATTCAAAAATTAAAGTGCACAAATTCACCAAAGGGAGAGCGCGCACAGTGCATATAATGCACAGGCTAACACAACCCTCAGCGCACACTGTACGCAAGATGTGCGACTGTCTATGAGAAAAGATGCACACTCATGAACGGTGCATTTATGAATCTTGTTGGCCTCTCAACCACTTCTAGTCCGACCCCCAACATGATTTGACACTCAGATCTGAGTGAAATATAGCTTGGAGGCTGGTTAAGGGCTAGGAAGTGCCCTAAAAGGCCCCTTGTTCACACTATGAATTAGTTGTATATTTTTATGAATGGACACTATAAATATGTGCCATGGGTGTGCTAGAAAAATAAGAACTTCAAGGTATTGTTATGCTGCAAGAATTATTCTTTGAGAATCCTCTTTTCTCTTTGAATCATTCAAGCACTATAGCAAGGGCCATTGCACTCACCTCTTGAGAGAATTGGCATTGTATTTCTTCACCATTGTCACTTGCCATTGCATGAAGAGAAGAGCTCTCTATTAGGGAACTCAAGATCCCTCCCATGGAGGAAGAGGGGATTCATAAGTCCTTGCCTTTCTCTATGGTGTTTAACCTATCAATATATTGATCCATTGGTAGTTATATATTGGTAATTTTTTACTTTTCATGGTTCTAGTTCTTGAAAGCTTCTCTAACATTTATTTCCTAATTGTTTTTAGTTTTATTTCCTTGTTTCATGTGTATTTGGTTATCTAATTAACTCACAAACTTCTGTCTTGTTTAGCTGACTTAACTAAGCATGCAAGTGTTGTGGTTTTGCTCACCCCTGTGACAAAACCAACACAATAGATTGACGACCATACTGGGGATCGATATCAAATTCCTCCCTATATAAGTCTTGAGAGCACTTATTTTTTATTGTTTTGATATGCAGGTACCAAAACCGACCTAGTCCAACCTTCCAAAGTCAAAAATCAGAGCCAAGGAAAGAGAATTTCACTTGGAAATTTATTTCTCGAAGTGTGACAGGAAGTGTGCGGCTTTCAAGGCACACATACATGCACTGTGCACATGACAAACTTAATTACTTTGTGCATTCTGCGCGCCTATCAGAACTGTAACCCGCACATAAGTTCAATTTATTCAAATTGTAAGGGTTTTTATGAGTGGTTTGAGGACCCCTAGCCTTCACATTTTAATTTCCTGCACTTTGTAAATAAATCACACCTCACTTAAAGTCCTTTATCACAATAAAGGTTAGCTAACATAAGCACATAGGGGTAAAAATAATCACCATTCTTCTCTTTGCTTTGTTTCCACATGGATGGCTCATTTGGCATTTAAAATTTTGAGTTGAAGTTATTGTTTTTTCAAACACAATCAATTGAGTTGGGACTAGAAATAAATTTTAAACCTTAAGTATGATGTTCCCCCACACCCTAGTGTGATCTCGGGAATCAGAAAATGTGGTTGAAAGAACATTTCATTTCTCTTAAAAAAATCATTAGAAGAGGACAAAGCCCCCCTAGGGTTCCTCTTAGTTTTTGAAATCATCTTAAAGATTTGTAAGGGCCCATGCATGCCCACATGTTTGAAATCTTAGGATAGTTTCTAAAATCTTTCTTAGTTTAGACAACACTCTAGGAAAGTTTAAAAGATCAAGTAACGGGCCCATACATGCCCACATGTCTACAATTCTAGGATAGTTTCAAAAACTTTCTTAGTATAGACAACATTTTAGGGAGTTTAAAGGATCAAGTAAGGACCCATATGTCCACATTGCTAGTTCTTTAGGGCTTTACATATTTCGCAAGGTTGTAAAAAAGAAACATAGTAAGCTAGGCACGAATATTTGTAAGGACCACAAGAAATCGACATGCTGCAATCTCACAATTAACTTATTAAAAATCTTTGCACACTTTTCACTTTCTTGCACACAAAGCCACTCATCACACACATAATTTCTATTAGAATAGTGGAGGTCGAAGTAGGCTTTCTTCAAAGGAATTCCGAAATATACGACTACTTCTTTGTAAATTATCCACACCAATTTAATTCAAACGAGGTTGTTCTATGACCCCAATCTCTCAGCCCACCACATCTAAATTTTTTCTAAAAACACACTAAAATTTCCTCCACAGGAGGTGCCAAAATAATTTTTTTAGTCTAGGTAGGATCTCGGGGGTAGGCATCCAAATAAACCCCCGTTATCAGGTTCTCACATTTTGAAGCAATAGAAGTTGAGAATAAGAATCTTTCAAATCCTCCAAGTCAAGTGTTCCTATACCATAAGACATGGAGATACCCATAAAGGGTCGAAGGCCGAGGTCCGGTTGTTCCACACATCCCTCCTTGAGTCACCCAACTCTTGTGAGGTTATCCAACCCGTGACCCATTTCTTAGGCCGAAAATCTAAATGTCACACTTTGACTGAGGTACTTAGTGGCCAAACATAGGATATCTACCCAGGTGGTGTTTGTGGGATGCAATCACACCTTGATCATATTTTGTGTGGCTATTGGGAAATATCACCAAATCTTTCAGGATATTCACCCTCTACCCCTCATTATAACTTATTACTTCAACCTTCAATAGTTCCTCTTCCAGTGGCTTCAGACCCCACTGTTGAGTGCTATTGAAAGGGCCAATGCTAAATTGGGAGGAAGGACGATAGGTCTTGTAGGACACGAGCATTTGCTTTTATTGTTCCCCCACACGAAGAAAATCCACCTATCCACATGCTTGTTTATTTACAGTTTATTTATGTATGATGTTCATTTAATTACATGCAATTGTGAGTTATACTATTTTTGAAGGTCAAAAGATCGTGTTCATTTATTTCTCCCTTGTCACCATTTGCACACATTCACTTTGCTAGTTGAACCATAGGGGAACCACATAATCCCGTCGTTCTAGACACTTGCAGAATCTCCCTTCTATTCTAGGAGTTCCTAGTATTTACAACTCATCAACTCAGCCATCTCACACCCCAGTGAGTGCCACTATGATGGGATAAACTTTACTTGGTTGAAATACCCAAGGAAATCCATCTGTTAGTTCTCCTTCACAATGCGGTGGGGGTCAAACTTCTTCTCAAGGGAGAAGTACAAATCGCTCTCAAGGGACATGTCCATTACCTACAAACACAATGGCTGGAACTAATCCTCCGCCAAATCTCCCTATGCCATACTTGGAATCACTCAACATTTCTGATTTAACCAAACTCATGAATGATCCCATTTTGCATGACGTTACTTAGCCCAATATGCCCACAAAATTTCCTTTAGATATTCCAAAGTTTGAAGGAAAACCAGGGGAAGATCCCACCAACCATGTTATGACCTTCCACTTATGGTGCTCTTTAAACAACATCATGGATGATTCCATCTGCTTGAGGTTGTTTCAAAGAACTCTTACTGGTTCATCAACCAAATGGTATGTGGCTAGAAAATCAGGGTCCCATGTGACTTTTGAATCATTGGCCAAGGCCTTTTTGTCCTTTTTCCAATTACCAATTCATCATGATACTGGATTAGAACTCCTCTCTGAGTTCAAACAAACCACTGCTATCCATATAGCCGACCACATCCATGAATGGAGTCGGTGACGTAGTTTGTGTAAAATATAAACCACCAAAGTTCAACGCCTCGATTGGTTTCTTAAATCGCTCGTCTCTGTTATTTCCAAGGATGTAGCATCCACTTTTCCTCAATCAGAAGAGGAAGCCATCAACAAGGCCCAACAGTTTGACCTCATATATTCTCAATCAAGTTACTTGTAAACAATATTTCTTGACGCACCCAGACCCATACCATTTGGCTAGGACAAACCTGGGATGTCCCATGATGCAGATGGGTTGATTGGTTCTATGAAAAATCTCAACCCTTACGACCACCAATAACCTACTTATGGTGCAAATCAATATTCACAACCATATGGAGGGACATCTTATTTCCCTCCTCCCACTCACCAACAGTCATATCATGTTGCTTCCTCTCAGCCTTTGGGGGGACCCCCACCGGTACCCTAGATTCATTCGGTCTCTCAACCCAGTACAGGTCCACCCCCAACCCCCACATATAACCCCAACAATAGTGGAATTACTTCAACTTCATATACGCCATATGGATCGTCTCCACAAAAAAGTCCATATTTTTCATTCCTCGGTCCTCCCCAACCAGTTTCTCCTCCACTAGGACAACCACATGCCGATGTTAATTTTGTTCAATCCTCTCCCATTCAACAGGTTCATACTTTTGAATAGTTGAACATGGAAAATCCGACTCATCAGCCGAATATTTCTAAAAATAAAGGAAAAATTGAAACAAGAACAACCCAAGACCAAGAGGAAATAACCCCCAAAATCGTCTCGTTGGGGGAAACTAGAATCAAGGCAACCAAAACCCCTAAGGGGGAAACAATAACAATCAACCATGACAAGGGAAGAATAATAACCTAAGAACTAACTTCCCTTGTGATCTATGTGGTGAGTATGGACATTACACTCACCACTGCCCCCATATTACCAATTTCAAACGGATGAAATAGTCCATGAAGACTCAATGCCCCCGGCATTACCCGCCCCTTAGCAGACCCCACATAATTATTTGCAACCACCACCTCCGACCGTTTTACAAAACCCTATTCCACACCAAGGTGTGATGAATACCTAACAAGAGATACTCTTGACCCCACCACAAATGGGGCAATATCAAAACTTGGGTCCCAATCAACCTGGAAATCCGGTCGATCAAAATATCCTCCTTACCAGCGAAGAAGAGATTCTTCTGAAAACACGTGGCCGTCAATATGGCCTATATCATGACACTACCCCAACCACCTCAGAAACAACTCCAGCTACAACATGACAACCATTGATGATTCCCCGCCCTAACACTGAACCAAACCCTTGTATACCTCGCATGCCGGTAAGAAAAAAGGTACATAACTCTCATGCTAGGGCAGCCCATAACTACATTCTAGTTGATGACTTAGCATAGTTTCCCACAGCCACGTCTGTGTTGGAGGTCCTCCAAACCTATCCATCATAACACAAATCCTTTCTTTTCGCCTTGGGGGTAGTCAACCCAGCTGATACTAGACTCATCACCTTTGATCTAGATAGCGGAGAACCATGCCTTCCCACCTTGGTAGCTTTTCCAATACCAGTTAAAATGCATAACATCATAGGTCATTGGTGAATCACCGATGAAGGTGCATCCACATGCATCATGTCCAAAGTAGTATGGAAAAAACTTGACTCACTTTAGCTAGTACCATCTGCCATCACCCTGAGAGCTTATGACGATCAACCATCATCCCTTGAAGGGCTCTTCCAAAACGTTCCTATAGAAATTGGGGGAAAAACCATCCTGATTGACATTGAAGTTATTGACGCCCCACTTGATTACAATATCTTGTTCAGACATAGCTACATGTATGCTATGAAGGAAATATCCTCTTCTGTGTTTCGTACAATGATGTTCCCCCATAACGGGAAAATCATTACCATCGACCAACTTAAACATTATGAGCCTAATAATTCCACCAATAATGATAACATCCTCCCCCTTGTCCGCACTAGCTCAGATGATTTTTTAGTCATCGACATCAGTCCTGGAATATTCAAGGACCAATCCTTGTTGGGGGCATATCATGGAGCACTACCTCTCCTCCACCCTTCTATTTCAGCACAAGTGTGTGTAGTTTTCTCCAACGAAACAAATATCGGAGGAAACACTCCTCTCATTGAGCCCCCCCCACATCGAAGTTCCACCAGTCGATGAAATACTACCTCAAGAATTCCTCGAGAACATCACTACACCACTTGTCCCAGACTCCTTCCCCCTTTAGGGGAAAATACCCATATGGGAAACAATCCCCCAAGCCATTACCCAAATCCCTTTTTGCTCCCCTCCACCTAGAATCCAAGCATTCCAGGTAGCTGCTACTCTCACGCTTCCCAACATGCTTCTCACCATCCCTGTATGGTATCTGCATCTACCCACTATGGTTCCTCTACCATCTCTCCCGCCTCAGATAGAGGGATTGTCGATGAAGATTCCAATATAGGCTCTTGTCACACCACCCCCCACCCCCAACTAGCAGCAACACCACCACCACTAGGGGGCAGACGAAGGAAGAACAAGCCCATAGCTCTACTTCCTCCTTGAGATCAACCTCTTTGTGCATTATGTGAAAGAGAAGGACACCCAACTAATAGATGTCTTACTCTTCCCGATTTACGCAATATTATCCAGCTCCCCAAAGCAACCCCATTACTTGCCACTCCACCGAGTACATCCACTATTACTACAGAGTCCTCAACCATATGCAAGAAAGGGATACGAACCAATTTTTCATGTGCCATATGTTCTGAATATGTCCATTGCACTCATCATTACCGAGCTCTACCTCAATTCTGCCAAACATTAGCCGCAGTACGCCACACATCTCGGCCATAGCCCTCTCAGTCACTCCCCACAAAGGCTCACATTACTGACATTCGTTATATTTTTTCATCAGTCCCTAAGTGAATGAGGTACCATCCAAAATATCGTGACATTTGGTTTATGTCAAGTGAGCCATCACACCCCGTACACAATATCCCTTCTATGTCTTCACCCTTTGAGGACAATAACACTTACCCATTGATAGTTCCCCCTGCCACCTCCCAGGATCCCCTATATTCTCGCATGTTCCACTATGAGGAAGATATCCTGGAGGAATTGACTACCCTTGATTTCCCTTAGAATGCACTCCATGATCAAGCACTTTTCCTCTCACAAGAGGTCTTTCACCCTCCTGATCAAGACTCCATGTGTGGAATTGAAACCAAGGATTTTATTTTGCTAGGGAATATTGATTGGTTCAAAAACCCTATCCCTGACCCCGATGCTTTTGAAGAAGGCAACATGGCCAACATCTCCCCCACCGTCAAAACTGACATTTCCATTAAGCCTAGCATCATAGAATAAATCACCATTGGTGCCGCATGCTCCCTTGAAGAAATCATTGCTTATAAATCTCTCTTTCAGGAATACCGAGACATTTTTTCTGGTCATATAAGGAGATGCCTGGCCTCGATCCTTCTATAGTCGAACATCGAATTGACACTTGGCCGGATATTTCCCCCATTCATCACAAGCAACACCCCCTCCACCCATCCAAATTTGCAGCTATCAAATCTGAAATTGACAAGTTATGCGCTACTGGTTTCATTTACCCCATTGCGTACACTTCATCCACGCTTTCAAGTGATGCGACAAATTCCAGCTTTATGAAAACAAAGCACGAGCTCCACCAACTCTTCTACATCTAGTCATCACATCCGGCCCCTTCTGTAAGTGGGGCATATAATTCATGACTTTCCATCCTCCATTCAGTAATGGACACAAGTACATTGTCATGGAAGTGGATTACTTTACCAAATGGACCGAAGCCATGCTCACATTTAACAACATGACTGACACAACAATGCATTTTTTATTCACCATGTCATTACCTGGTTCGGAGTCCCACAACAGTTAGTTTCCAATCATGGGAAACATTTTGAGAATGAGATCTTTGCAGAACTCTCCTCAAAATTAGGCTTCACCCATGATTTTTTCTCCCCATACTATCCTAAGTCCAACGGACAGGTCGAGGCTATCAATAAATTCCTCAAAACCATGCTACAACATACCATCAACAAACATAAGACCAATTGGCATCATATGTTTTTTATGCGTTATGGGGTTATCGCATGACAGTCAAAACTGTCACTGGTTTTACACCATTCCACCTCGTCCATGGGATAGAAGCCATCCTTTCTATCAAGTGTGAAATCCCCACATTACTAACTTCCATAGACCTCTTACCTGAAACTGCTCCAATGGAGCAACACTTGCTGGCCTTAGAATCACTTGATCAAGATCAACGATCTTCATTACAACACAATAAAGAAACCAAAAAACAGTCCAAAGCCACCTTTGACCGCCATGTCAAACTTCACTCATTTAACGAAGGTGATATCATGTTAGCCTATGATATCGCCCACGATACTCTTGGCCATGGGAAATTCGAATCATTATAGCACGTCCCCTTCATCGTCCAACATTGCCTCACTAAAGGCGCTTACATCTTGGCCTCTCCATAAGGCTTCCCTCTCAAAGAAACCATCAACGAGTTGTACTTAAAGAAGTTTTATGCCTAAGCATAGCCCCCCTACCTTAGGTTCTCTTTGTACACAGTTGTAGAGTTTTTAGTTTTCTTTACTACCACCACTCCTCATGTATGATCTATCACCCATATTGTTGACAGATGCATCATCCATCAACCTACCACATCGGTTACGCTGACGGTGCCAACCACTGGACCCAAAATCTCGCTTCAGCTGCTTGGGCCATCTATACCCCCTCACATATCCTACTCTAGTTCAGTGGCATATTTTTGGGCTCAACCACCAATAACCAAGCGGAATATGATGTCTTCATTGGTCTCCTCTCCGAGGCCAGTCACTGCCACATTCGTCACCTTAGCATTCTATTAGATTCCTAGATTTTCATCCTGTAGCTCAACAACGTGTATCATGTTCATGATCCTTGCCTCTTCTACAAGTACCTGCAAGTTAGAATCCTATCTCACAACTTTGGTTCCATCACATTTACACATATTCCAAGAAACCTCAATCAAGTAGCAGATCACATGGCTAACCTAGTATTATATTGGCATTTTTCACATTAAACAACATCATATACACATCATCATACATTTGTCAACCGATAGAAATAGACATCATACATCATAAAACGTAAAACATAAAGACATGAATGATAAAAATGTATCCATCATATATATATCAACATCAAGGTCCCCAATTTTTTACAAAAAATATACATACACAACTGCCCGTAGGCTCATGAATTCCATCATCCCTATAAGTACAACAAGGGTATCACATACCCTATATGAAAAATTGGTCTCCCAAACCCGATATACAAAAAATAGGCACTCAAGGTACCCCCAATGCTCCCCCCCAGGTCCTCTGTCATCCGAAGGTGCCCCACCAGCTTAGGGCCCTCTAGCTCTAGGAGGCAGCCACCTAGTCATTGCTACCCCCACCATTGCTTCTTTGCGGATCAATGTCTGCCACTCTGCTAGTACCCCCACACACTAGTCCAGGACCTCCTCGTCATGGATGTGGCCCCATATGCCCTCAGGAACACCCTTAAGGACCTGCTCGAACTGTCAATGCAGATCCTATAGCATGGCCCACACATCTCCTTGTGGCTCTCTAGGTGGTCCTGCACCGACATCATATTGTCGACACCTCTTCCCAACCCTCGGCTCTGTGGGCTCCTGTTGGGAGCCGACTCTCCGACGACCTATGCCTCTCGTCCCTGAGGTCCAACATCTACAAAAAAACACCCGATATCATGTCAACATCCATATACATGTATCATAAACGCTATCTACCAAAATAAAATAAAACAAATAAAACACATACCTCTCTGGTCCCAGTCCTCCCCAGGAGGTAGCACCATGTTCAGATCCTTCCGATAGTCCATACTCATGTATGGATATTGCAGAATCACCTATGGCATATGATGCCACACTCGATCCACTATGGTCGTGAAATAGTGGCCACCCTCCCCTCCTCCATGTTGGGCCAACAAATGTGCCCACCACCTCAATCACTGCTCTCGCCACCCCACTAGCTCTAGAAGAATTTGTGGGCACTATAGAGGCACCCTCTCCAAAAAACAGGCCACTAACATGAACCCGAATGCAAAGTCACCGAAGTCGACACGTCGACACTGGTTCAGTTGGGACATCTTCTTGGTGTGCATCAACACACCCCATCCAAAAAGGTCCATATCCAAAACCTCCTCTACCACCCTCAGTTGACCACCAATGATCCGCTGAGTACCCAAGGATTCATAGATCCTCACCACCATGGTCGCGATGCACTGAGTCAATAATTCATCAATGGCCTCAATATGGAAGACTGAACCCGACATAGGGTTTAGCCCAGAACAATGTCGAGGCACCATAGTCTCCACCCTATCCTCCTCTGGCAGATGGGGATCGACGACTAGTGCACTCCCATGGAATGGGAGACCCGTCAAAAAGTACACATCCTCTGGCGCAGAGAATGTCAATTGCTCCCCCTTCACAATGAAGCACTCCATATCAGTGCTCAACATCGTAATGAGAAACTAGAGCAGGTACTCCTGCGACCATATAAGGGATCAATAAAACAACTTGAGAAACCCGTAGCATTCCAAGTGTCTATGTATGCCTGACTACACCCTTGTAGCCTCTCGTAACTGATCCCAGTCCCGCTCATGGTAGTGGACTGACATCGTGCTCTAGAATTTGATGATCACTTGCATCCACCCAGAAACATATGATCAACCACATCATCCATAAAAAAAGAATAAATATTAAAAAGTCATAACCCCTTAGCATGCCCACAGTGCATAGATTTCCCCCATACAGTTGCGCACATGTTCGTGACTGTTCTTTAAAAAACTGTACACTAATGCACAATTGTCTCACATATAGCCATGCATGAGTGCATAACTATCAGTCAGAAAGACACACATCTCATGCACGCCTGTCTATCCTACCCTCGTGCCCACATGTGCGACTGTCTCAAGGAAAGCTGCAAATTATGCATAGGTTTCCTCACCACAATTGCGCACTCCTTAGTGTGTGACGATGAGGGAAAAACTCACACATAATGTGTGGGAAATGGAGTTTTACCCGTGCACACGTGCATGGGTATTCCCCATTTTCCTGTGCACTGGTGGGCCCCTACCCTTAAAAAACCCTTGTACGACCCTCCGTATAGCCCCTACCTACAAAATATCAAATTCACAATGTGTAGGATGATAGGGCCACTAACCTATCTCTCACCGATCCCGGATCAATAGCCTCATGCTCTCGCAATCTCGAAATCTCCTCACAACTCTCTCATCAACTCAACAATAGTGACAAGTACAAATGAGGTGGCATTTTGGGCCCACCATCCATATATAACCCCTTTTTCCCAAATTCGATACTTTGTTACAGGAGCCCAGAGCCTTCGTTTTCCAATCCATTCTCAGCCACAAGATCTTGATCCTGCCATCTACACATTCACATTCCCCAGGTTATCATCTTCACTTGGCCCCATAGGAGCATTTTTCTCACACCACGTTTAGGTACGTATGCTCACTTTCAATTTTAATCAAATAGCTGTCATATATTCTTTATCATCGGATATTGTTCACATCGAGTATTTGGTTTTTTGTGTGCAGGTACTTTTCAACAGGATTTACAGCCCCTTCAGGTATATGTTCAACACTGCCATGTAATTATTCCCTCTCTAAATCAATTTCATATCCCTGTAAAACCCTCTAAAATTCCCCTTTAGGATCCCTACATTCGTCTCTGTAGTATATTTAACTCTTCCACAGTTTGATACTATCATCCAATAGCACTCTTCCCCACATGAGTTTTCCCATTCATATCTCCCCTCGACAACTCAACACTCATGCTGATTTCACTCCCTAGGATTGGGAGTCCCGATAGTATTTTTCCCTTCCGAGAATAAACCCCATACTTCTTATCATCATATTGCTAACCTTCCCAATGGACTCCCAGGTCATATCATCCTACACTTGGTTCTATTGACTACCCACCCCCACAGTTTCATTAGCCCTCCATCTCATCCACCATCTATTTTCCCATATGCAGATTGTCCTCCATCCACTTACCTAATACAAAAACACACCAATGGGCCCCCCAAACTCCACTAGTTCTCATTCAAAAACTTGTGCTCTAACCAGGCCAAGCCATATTTCATTGGGGCACCCATTTCTATATCTGTATACTCAACCCAAATTATTCTTTATTTCTTTGGTAATTGTATAAAGCCCTTGTTTCTTGCATATACATAGCTTTTAGTCATCATCCTCGATGGCCTTCTTTTACTTGACAAAGCAACCCATGTATCCCTTGGTTGGGGCATCCACCATTTTTTCATCTAGACATCGTTAAAAAACCCTAAGTATCCCAAGTCCATGTACCCATGATCTTTGAGTTTTCCCACTTTGTTAGCCTCTGGCACAGTTTAACCCTATATCTAGTCATCCCTCTGACACTAGATCTAGTTTTACGGTTGCTTCCAGTCATTCTTCAAATCCCCCAACCAAGGGTAGTATTGAGTCCCACAAAACCTTGAATTTATTCATGTTACTCATCAGTACCTGATATCATCTATTACTCAGTGGATTTCAATAAGCCCTTTGCTTCTTGGCATCACGTCTCCCTTCCTGTTGACATTGACACCATTTTCAAAAGGGAGGCAATATCTTGACTCTCATTACCTTTTCAATGAGGAGTCTCAGACGACACAAAGAAAATCATCATTACTTTCTGATTTCGTTGACCCCCATAACATTCGATTTCAACAAACTCTCATGTTACTGTGGGTCTTACTATGACCTTTGCAGTTTTTTATACCTTTGGTTGAAGAAAGACATCAATTCTAGTAGAAATTAGTCCACCCACAACACCAAAATCCATCAAAAAGCACAAAAACTATATACTTGGTTCAAAAATTAAACTGCACAAATTCACCAAAGGGAGCACGCGCACATTGTGCAGAATGCGCAGGCTAACACAACCCTCAGCGTGTACTATGCGCAAGATGCACGACTATCTACGAGAAAATCCGTGCACTCCGCATGAACGACACATTTATAAATCTTGTCGGCCTCTCCACCACTTCTATCTCAACCCCCAACATGATTTGATACTCAGATCTGAACGAAATGTAGCTTGGAGGTTGGTCAAGGGCTAGGAAGTGCCCTAAAAGTCCCCTTGTTGGCATAGGGGTAGACCCAAGGTTCAACGCTTCAACAATGCACCGAAAAAACCCTAACTACCAACCCTTTCGGCAACACCTGCAAAGCAGATGAAGTATCACTCGAGGTAGAGGCAGGGGGGTTGTTATCACAGGGGTAGACCTAGGGTTCAATGCACTAACAAAACCCTAACAAATGACCCTTTCGACAATACCTGCGAAGTAGATGAAGTCTCACCCAAGGTAGAGGCAGGGGGGGTTGTAAGACTTAGGTGTCTACAACCAACATGGGACACAGATCTGTGATTACAATACTTAACAAAGCACTTAGCCAACAATATGCAATAGGTTATGATTCTCATGTACATCATCGATTAACCCTTATTACAGATCAACGCAGTAACAATCAATATCTAACACTTCCAATCACTTAGCACATAACATTAGCTCAGATCTAGCATTCATTCACGTCATTAATCACTAAGCTACAACATGAGATGCATTCATTATTCATAACAACAACACTAAGAAAATAACCACATAAACAACATCGCACAAAGAACATCAGGACACAGAATATACGTGGTTCACCCCAGTTCGGGGCTATGTCCACCAACTTCTTCTTCTTCTTTATTAGTCTTCAAGCTTCTTATAGTCGTTTTCTTTTGTGCACAAATCCATAGAGCCCAAATTCGCAATGGACAGGTGATCTGTGCACAACACACTAGATCCACCTTCCTCAGAATTAGGTTTAGGCACAGAGCCAAATCCTTAATAGCACAAAGCCTTACATGGTCTGTCTGCACAAAAGAACTTACAACTTCTTGTACTGAGTTAATATTAACCTACTATGCACATAGCCACTAGTAGTTATGCACTAAGCCAATTCTAGTACTTCTTACATAGCTTAGCTACTTATTTATACATTTACAAAAGGGACTAAACATGGGTAAACCCATGGGCTGACATCCCATACCCATTACATAAACCCTAATAATCCTTTGCTTGGTCCACAAGCCTGCAAAATAAGCTATATACCACGATCTCAGCTTCGCCTGGGTGCTCCATCTTTGACCAGCCTGTCGAAGTCCCAAAAGTGGCCAAACACGACCAATGTTTCCTCAAAACTTGGTCAAGGGCCAACATGCTCCCAACACTCACCTGTGACTTGTTCTGAGTCACTTAGATCTGGGCAAAACTGCTTCGATGGCCTCGAGATTAGCTCGAGTTTCCTTGGCTTGCTGCTTCGCCAAAGCCTCCTTATTGGTGAACTTCTGAATTAATTGTTCTATAACAATCCCTTCCAGGCACTGTTCCACTATCATAGCCACTTGTTCCAGCTACGTGCCTTGTCCTTCAATCTCTTCAAAAAGCATGTAGGCTTCGTCTTGCATCGACTGGAGTCTTCGTGTAACCTCCATGACTCTGCTTGGGATGGCAGTAACCTGCTATTGGACTGTGTGTTGTTCATGTGATCTTTTCATCCTCTCGACTATAGTGAGCAGCTTCATATGTGCCTGGATGGTGGATGCTTGATGTTGCACCTTCTGGACTTGTGCTTCCAGTTTACCCAACTATGGATCTTTTGCAAGGCACTCATAGGTCAGTGTGCTACGATTACTTAATTTCTTACATTCTGAGGCCAGTGCCTTGATTCTTTCTACTGCGTTCCTAGAAGCTTCTTCCCTATGATCGTGCACTTCTTGTGGAGTGATAGGTACTACTTGGAGCTCTAATTCCATTATCCGTGCTTGAAGCTGCTGAATGGCTTTGACGAGATTCCCTACTTGCATCTCAGTTGACTCAGGTTCCTCCTGTGCCAAGCCTAGCATAGAGAAAATTTCTTTAGTCACTGCCTCTTTGACCACAGTCTGCTCTGCGAGAAACTGGTATTTTTCTTTCTGCATCTTTGCTTTGTCCTCCTCGAACATTGCCCTGATTTCATCTTTCTCCTATTGCGCAGCTCGAAGTTTCTCTAAGATGGCTTCTATAGCCTGCTCCTTTTATTTTTGTACTTGACGAAGTTGAGACTCTGTTGCATCTGCTAATATTGGTAATTGGGTGGGCTCATTCCCCAATTATTCAATTTTCACTAAAGAAGGTGCAGTAGGTACTACGCAGATCGAATGGATAGCTTGTTATATGTCCTTGAGCTCCTTCTCTATTCTATCATACAATGTCTCTTTCTTCACTTCATGTCTCTACAGGATATTCTCTGAAGCGTCCTCCATGACTGCAATGATGAGATCGACATTGTCCACAGTGAGCACATTCTTTGACTGAGGCTTATTAGCTCAGGTCTTCTTCCATGCTGAGGGTTTCTGTGGGAAACCTTCCTTTTCTTCGATGTTTCGGCCTCTCTGGGGGAATCCTTTGGTGGCATAACTTCGCCTTTTTCTTGCTTTTCTCCTTCTTTCCCCCCTTCTTCTTGGTTCACCTTGTCTCCTCCTCCTCCTGTGGGTGAGTCAAGCCTACTTTACTCTGATGCGCTTTCCTCCTCATTAGTTTCTATGTTCTGCACTTCATCCTTTTTCTTCTTTTTCGTCACGCTAGCCTGTCCATCATGTTCGACCCGGATGACCAAGGGACTTCCAATGATGTCGGGGTTGGAGAGTTATGCATCTTTCATTAGTACGAGGAACTATGCTGGCCATTCTTTGGTGATATCCTCCATGTCTTCATCGACCAACTTATAATAGGATTGCATCTCCTCCTTGCTTTCATCTCTATGCACAATGATATAAATAAAGTGTCGATCTGCGCGGAACTTCGCTAGTGGCCTGTACTGATGAAAAGTGTTGGGTGTCATTCATGGGAATGCTTCAATAGCATGCTTCAGCTGTAGGTAGTAAGCATGGAAGACAACGTTCAAATGCCACTTCTTTGATATGTCATTTTTATACCACAAGGTGGAGAACCTTGTGGCCAATGGCTCCGATGGCTCAACTTCTATGAAGGATGCTCCTTCTTGTATTTTCCAAGAAACAAATGAGATCAATGTCAGTAGCCAATTGAAATGAAATTCATATCCTTGATCTTTCACTTCACAACAGTCCTTCTCCAACTCATTGACAAGGTAACTCACCCAGTTCATTTGCATTCCTTCTACGCACTTCCCAGTGAGGTCTACTACAAATTCAATGACCTTTGTTGGACGGTTCTTTCTGACGAGCTTACCAACTATAAGCTGACAAGCTAGGCACACTGCGCCATATTGTATGGAGGCTACCTTGTAGCCCCTATTTCCATTCTATACATCACCATAGTTTTCCTTTATGCATTGCGCCAAGGAGCGATCTAAACTATTCCTTAGGTAGAACTACTGAGGGTTTGGTCCCTACATGCTCAGTCCTGTGATCAAGTGGATCAGCGCCGGATCCACAGTGACGCACCTGTCGATCCAAAGATAACCTCCATTGTATCACGATAGGAGGATTTTAGTGCAAGCATTAACCTCCTAATGTCGACCGAAGTGCGAGATCTTCATCATGTTCAGGATCGTTGATTACGCGATCTTGTTTATCCACGGCTAGGAAACTATGCACAGATTTTCCCTAGTCGTCTTCATCAAATACCGATGCGGCGTGAGCATCACGTAGTTCTTCATGTCTCCGAGGTTGAAGTCAATGTTCTTTAGTGCTGGGATATGTCCTAACTAAGGTCCAACTATGCGTATCCCCTTTGTGATGTACAAAGTGATCAATGTGTACTCGAAATCCTATGGGATGTTGTCGCGGTTAACCACGCCAACCAAAGGTGGGATGTAGTCTGGCAAGACCGACGGGATCTGCTTCGCGTTAGCCATATTGTCGCAGTTCGGCTAGAACAACGTGCAGTCGAAGGGGATGCTTGCAATCCGCTAGTCGATGAGGCTTGTAATCCCACAGAAATAACTCTCTTAGCCATAAAATCTAAGAGAATATCCTCCACTGCCTTTTCTAATGCGCTATGTTCACCCAACATTCACACTCGTAATCAAATAAATCGGGGAGGTGAACAAACAAGCGAGGTAATTGATGGATGGTGAGGTCTAGAAATCACAGCGCGATATGAAATCGATTCTTTGCTAGCTCAGATATCAGGGTTTACAAAAAGTGGTCCCGATGCAACGTCCGACAGGTTAAATAAGCAACATCATAACAAATTTCTCCAATGGGTAGGAATGCCTCAATCAATACGAATTTGCCTGTTATGACGCAATCTCAATGGTCCAATGACGGTCTTTTCGGAAATACCTATGTTTCTAGTCGTTCTAGAGTGTCATTCTAATGGTCGAGATGCCTCCAATGGTCATATAGCTTTGCCATGGTGAAGTATCATTCTGTGTGGTTCTGCTATTTCAGAGAGGTTCAAGTTCTGTAGTTTTGTCTCCTGCGAAGTCTTCTCTGGGACTTCCTGTAGTTTTTCTAACTTGGATTTCTACTTATTGAGCTTCCTTTCCTTCTTTCCTGTGATCTGAGTCTCTGGATTCCTCTTTCCATTCTTATTCTTATCTGTTCTTAGCGTAGTGACTTCATGCTACTGATGTTCTTTCAAAGAGTTCAAAGGTAATACCTCTTTGCTTACTAGGTCCTGGGTGGAAATACTTTCTTCTTGCATGGATAGGTCCTTCAACCCTTCTTGCACTCTTTCAAAGTTGATAGCTACTTCTCTTTTATTCTTCTTCTTCGACTCAACTTCTCATTCTTCTATCAGTCGATTTATTCTTCGAGCTATGAAATCCCTTAGTTCTTGCTTTTTCTTCTCTATGGCTTCCTCCTCTGCTTGCCTTCTGATCCGATATTTCTCAATCCAAGTCTTTCCTAATAAAAGAGGGAAAGAGGCGTTGTTCTCAACAAAGATAATAACTTCAAAATCCTCTTCTGTTGACATTTCATGAGCAATCATAAGCATATTAGTAACTCTTCCTCATAGGGATATCATCTTTCCTTTAAACAAGCCTATCCTTCCCAATGAAGGTATCATAGAAGGCTTTCCCAAAATTTTCCAAGTACTTTCTAGCATAATATTCACATCTGTTTCTTCATCCAATACACAGTCCATGTCAAAGCCTTTTATCCTTGTGACTATGCGTTGTTTTTATTTCAGGATATGTGGTAAACCGATGTCTCTGTGATCATCCATTTATTCTTTTAACTGTACTAACATAGTTTGAAATTTCTATGATTCTTTCTCTTTTTGGTTCTCTAACAGATCCTTAGTTTCTTTACCTTCTTCATAGCTTTCTTGTCTCATGTTCATCTTTTCAACTTTAGCAATCATTCTTGGACAATCCTCAACCTCATGATCAATGGATTTACAACAAAGACAATTAGGACCTACATCAAGGCATTCTTTAACAAGATGTACCAGTCTCCTACAATTGTAACACAGTGTCAATCCTCTCTTTCTTTTAAATGATACCCAGTCTTTACTGTACTGTGCACTGGGATCACATTGTTGTATCTGCAATCTGCAAAAATTCTTTCTAGGTTCCTGCATCCACTTATTAGTCCAAAAATTCTTTCTATGCATAGGGATAACATATTTTTCTCTATTTCTATAAAATTTATTCAGATCAACTCTTTCTTCTAACTGTGCCCTAGTGTTCAGACTAGGAAAAACTCTATCAAACATACCTAGATTCATAATTTCGAAGAAAAAATTTCCACTTATCTTACCTTTACTAGAGAAAAATGATTTAAGATCTTACCTCTTTTCTTCAGATCCAGTTCCTTTCTTAGCATAAAGCTTCGCAAGTTAAGTAGACTACTGCGCACTTACAACACCATATCTACGCACATAGTTTTCTCTTTTCTTTAGTTCCCAGCAATCACAGTTTCAGGTCCGGACAACAGAACCATTTGTTGGCACAGGGGAAGACCCAGGGTTCAACGCTTCAACAATGCACCAACAAAACCCTAAATACCAGCCCTTTCGACAACACCTGGGAAGTAGATGAAGTCTCACCCAAGGTAGAGGTAGGGGGGGGTTGTACGACTCAGGTGTCTACAACCAAGATGGGACACAGATATGTGATTACAATACTTAATAGAGCACTTAGCCAACAATATGCATTAGGTTATGATTCTCATGTACATCGTCGATTAACCCTTATTACAGATCATCGCAGTAACAATCAAGATATAACACTTTCAATCACTTAGAACAAAGCATTAGCTTAGATCTAGCATTCATTCACATCATTAAGCACTAAGCTACAACATCAGATGCATTCATTATTCATAACAACAAAAACACTAAGAAAATAACCACATAAACAACATCGCACAAAGCACATCAGGACACAGGATATACGTGGTTCACCCCAGTGTGAGGCTATGTCCACCAACTTATTCTTCTTATTTATTAGTTTTCAATCTTTTTACATTCGTCTTCTCCTGTGCACAAAGCCACAGAGCCCAACTTCACAGTGGATAGGTGATCTATGCACAACGCACTAGATCCACCTTCCTCAGAATCAGATCAAGGCACAGATCCAGCTCCTTAATAGCACAAATCCTTACATGGTACGTCTTCACAAAAGAACTTACAACTTCTTGCACTGAGCTAATATTAACCTACTATGCACATAGCCACTAGTAGTTATGCACTAAGCCGATTCTAGTACTTCTTACATCACTTAGCTACTTATTTATACATTTACAAAAGGGCCTAAACATGGGTAAACCCATGGGATGGCATCCCATACCCGTTACATAAACCATAATAAACCTTTTCTTGGTCCACAAGCCCACAAAATAAGCGATATCCGATGATCTCAACTTCATCTGGGCGCTCCATCTTTGACCATCCTGCCGAAGTCCCAAAATTGGCCAAACACGACCAATGTTTCCTCAAAACTTGGTCAAGGGCCAACACCCCTTGTTAACACTATGAACCAATTGTATCTTTCCATGAATGGACACTATAAATATGTGCCATGGGTGTGCTAGAAAAATAAGAACTTCAACATATTGTTATGCTGTAAGAATTATTCTTTGAGAATCCTCTTTTCTCTTTGAATCATTCAAACACTATAGCAAGGGCCATTCTGTTGGATTACTGAGAGGGGGGGTGAATCAGTAATAATGTAATTATAATCCTTTTTCTTCAAATGTCATATCAATGTAGAATTATTATCCAATAATGAGCAGTAATAAATAAACAATCACACACATGCACAGTACACCAGTGTTTTACGTGGAAACCCAAATCGGGAGAAAACCACGAAATGTTTTTTCTTATATGTCTTGAAGAATTACATTCATTGGAAGCACCAAATTCCTTTGTTTTCCAGCTGCAACTGGAAGGAGGCTCCAATCCCTTAGTTTCTCAGGCTAAAACCCGAGGGAAGCTCCAACTCCCCAAATCTCTGGCTACAACCAGA
>JASDQU011507565.1:0-22766 GCA_032191745.1 Picea mariana
AGAAATACAAGGAACCTTATGCATATATAAGAAGGTTATAACGATCAAACATGACACATACGATGATACCTTGGACCAATTACCTCATGGAGCAAGAGTCTCCTCTGATGCAAGTCCAAGTCGATAGTGATGGAAGCTGCTGTTGCTAACAGGACAAGTCTGGCAAAGAAGAAGAAGGGTGGGCCCTCCAGGGCCATGGTTAGGTCAATCCTGCTCTCGGTACTTCATGTCTAGGACCTATGGGCCTCGAGACATGATCTCCTAGTTATCCCTAGATATCGGGGATAACACGCTCAAAACTGCTCCAAACTGTTAAGAGACCCACTCAAACCGTGTCTTCTAAAAAGTAGCAACACCTGCTGTATGTAGACATCTCTCTCAAATGCATGGGAAACCAAGATAACTCTAACTTTGAACAAAATAACCCTGCACCGATCATATACCTGCCTCTGATGGGAACCAACCTCTTGCTCAACACAAGTGCTAAACTCTGGGAGAATCTCATAATGCCAGCCAAAATAGTGCGTGTTGGCTCTTAACCCTCAAGATTTTCAAGATGAAATTTTAGGGATTAACAGGACCCCGTTCCTTATTCCATTGCCGTTTCCTTTTTCTCATTTTTTTGGGAAGAATGTTGCATATGAAACACCGTCAAACTCGGCTAACAACTGAATTTCCAGGGCTCTATGGCCCCCAAGGTTTGAACCTGGTTCTTTAGCACGGTGACACCTCATCTCAACGACTAGACCACAACCCAGTGCACTGTTTGTCGTTTTTAGTACCATCTTTTTAATGTAGGCCAAGATATGCTTTAACAACACATAAATTTCCACAAAAGTTAGTCAAAATCAGTTGACATTAATTTTAACAGAATCGCCTAACAGACTTCTGTGTGAAATGGTGAGAACCCATTTCCAAGCAATCTTTTTTGTTTGTTTGTAATCTAACTATTCTATATTAGTATAAGATGGCAAAAATTACAGTTGCTCTGCTGCTGGCCTGCTGCTTGGGAAACCAGCCGAGCAACAGAACAATTGCTTCTTCGGGCTGACCGCCAGAATATATCAAAAAATAGACTGCTGTCATTTATATAGAACCTGTCAAAAAACTTATCCTCACTGCTGATTGTTGTTCTATCTACTGTGTGGGGATTATCAGCCTGGTTGCTAACTATACAAACTCTTAGCAAATAGTAAGCAAAGCATGACACATTACATAGAAGAGGAGGGAATATCATCTTGAGGAACCTTGTAATATCCCTAGGGAAATATTGAGGGTTTATGCTTGATTTTGCTGTACTTTAGGCAAACAGTTTGTAGGTAAATATCTCACTAGCAATTTCAACAGTTCATAATACCTTGTCCATCAAACAGATCAAATGCAACCAACTGTTCATAAGATAGGAAGTAGACTGGAATTGTTTATTATGACTGTATCACAGCAATAACAAGATGCCAATGGCTGCTATAGCAACTACACAATTTCCCCAAAAACACAACAATATATGCTAAAACCTGAGAGTGTGATTGCTGTAAATAAATCTTCTGTTTCCTCTGCAGAAGTTTCTTCAGATGGTGCCGCCCAACCTGAGGAAACCCTAGTGCACCTTCTTCCCATTTCTGTTCGTTGCTGCCGGTACCCAAGTCTTCTCCAACAAGGTGCTGTCCAGCTTTCCTGCTGCCAAGGATCCCTCTTCCAGCCCTTCTGTCTGCCACAACTCCACCTGGGAATCCTCAGCCCTGCAACTGGTCCTCTAAAAGGTGACCCCGTCCAACTGAGATGGAGTTCGGCCCTCTTCCAATTGACCCTAATCCACAGCTGGAAGGTTCGGTTCTCTTCCATATGCACAGAAATGAGCTCGCCCCGCCCTTCACAACTCCTCTTGCTACTGTTTCAGCCGATTCAGCTTGCAGAAGGTACCTAGATCAACCTTCCAACTATCAATCCTTCACCCACATCTACAGTCAAACCACGAGATGAAGTTTTGAAGAAGGTAAAGGGCAGATCTGTCCAACTTTGAGCTAGGGTGAGCACAAGGCACCACCGAAACCCAACAACAAATAAGGGTTTTGCAAACCCTCCAAAAACCTGAGGCAACCGCTTCCAAAGACAAAAACAAGATGCTCCAACCGATTTTAGATGATGAGAAATGTACCTCCCTCCTATATACTTTTTGTCCCTTGCTTGACCCCTTTTCTCTTTTTTCCACTTAGTACTTAAGGTGACTTGTTCCTTAAGTTAGGTGGCATAAAGTCACTTTATCACCCTTTTTATCCCCTTTTTGCCCAAGGTCACCTCAAGATTATGATGCTGCATGATGCAGGAGCATCGTTGGCAAGCGCGCAAAGGCAGGACCACTCAACACGTGAGAGTTCTTCCAGAAATTCAACGTTGACAATTGCAGTCGATTTTGAAATCCGCCTTAACTCAGTGCCGGAATTTACCTTTGGAGGCACGCTTGAACTAGTGCCGAATTTTACCCTTTGAGGCACGTGTTGAAAATCGCAAGTGGAGTAGGAGTTTCCACTACGGCTCTGAATGCGACTGAACTAAGATAGCATAGGATGAATTTTAGAGTAGGCAAGTAGCCAGGGAAAACCCTAGAAATCTTTTTGAGTTAAGTAGAAGTTTGTACGCCTAGTTGGGGTTAGCTGCAATACAGAGAGAAATTAGTTGTAAGAGAGAACTGCGGGTTAAGCAGGAGATCTCAGTTTTTGAGTTACTGTAATTTTGAATGTATTATGTAGCCATTGAGCACTTGTGAATATAACAGAAGGAAAATTGATCCAAATGTATGGTGTGTGGACTGTGTGTGTTTTTCTGTCATTTCTGTTTACATGAACAAGTAGATGGAACTGTGAGTTTTTCCAGTTTCAATTGTTTCTCTTCATTGGGAGCTCTGCAAGGTGTGCATCGAGCCAGAGAGGAACGTAAGGAAATCAGGAGGAATTTCTTTGCGAGAAATACCGTGGATCTAAGTTATCGAAATCCCTCAGACGCAAGGAGTGCGTGGGAAATTGAAGTCTGAACCAGACAAAGCTCAGGAGGAACAACACTTCGGAAAGTGTTATCGAGATCCAGGAACTCATTCCCTGGAAGAAGCGAAGACCGAGTCTTCGAAGACTTAGAAAATCTTCTAAGTCTGGAGCGAGTAAAAAAAGCTCAGGAGGAAGAATGCCGTCGAGCGTTGGATCGCGGTGGAGAATCCCGCGGATCGTCCGATTTGAGGTAGGAGCGCAGGCTTTAACACTGCGTAGATCCAGGAGGGGAGATCTTGAACATCTGAACGGACGGTGGAGAGTCCTCGGGGAGAAACGCCGAAACCCCGCAAGCCGTTGGATAAGGTGGAGCTGCGAGGAGATTAGCGACGAGGGCTTCTTGACGTCCAAAGCTTAGGAGGAATAGTGACCATCGATCTCAGATAGATCTGGACCATCGGTCCACATCGCGATTTCGGGTATCGCAAGTTGGAAGGACAGAGGTCTTTGTCTCCCAAAACCCCGAATCGCGAAATAGCGAAATATTGAGGTTGGACGTGGACCGTAGATCTCAGGGATTATTGTGAGCCGTTGACTGAACGCCAAGATATTTCGGCATTTCGGCAACCGGGGATTCCAAGGAGCAGGGACAGAGGTCCTCGTCTCCCAAACCTCGAATCGCGAAATAGCGAAATAGCGAGGTCGGACGTGGACCGTAGATCTCAGGGATTATTGTGAGCTGTTGATTAAATGCCAAGATATTTTGACATTTCGGCAATTGGGAGTACAAGGGTCAATAGTGTGGGACTCTTGACCGGCGGAACCCTGAAAAGATCGGAGCCATTAGATCTTCAAAGGCCTAGAGCCGTTGATCTGTAGTGGGGGAGATTTCGCGATTTCGGTGACTGGGAAGAGGAGTGGACAACTCCACAAGACGCGAAGTCGCGAAACGCGAAACGCCGAAATAAGTGTAGCCTTCGATCCGAGAGAGATCTGAGCCGTAGATCTCGGGTCATCAGGATTTCGGCATTTCGACAACCGGGGATTCCAAGGAGCAGGGATATCCCTTATACCTTGATTTCGTGAAACGCGAAACTCGAAAGAATAGGCACTGGGACTTGAGCCTAGCCGAAGGTCACGGCTCTTGGTCGTGTGCTGTGGGAGCTCATGCTTGATGCTTGGAAAAGTCAACTGAGCATTTGTGGGGGACCTGTGTGTTCGTTCGAAGGGTTCCAGTTTGGAACCAGAAGAGCCATTTCGGCTCCGGAACCAGAAGATCCTGACCGGGAGGTCGCGCAGCCCTTAAGAAGGATAGGGGGTCTGCATCATTGCTTCCTTAGGTGACTTCACTCACCCCCCACAACTCCCCTTCTTTTAGGACTGTAACCTATGGGGAGCCCCCTAGGCCACTATGTCCTCCCTCAACGATGTCAAAGAGGACATGACAGTCCTCCCTCCCCAAGATTGCTTGTCCTCAAGCAATTCCATCCTGTGGTGTTGCAAAATATGCTCTGCCTCCCATGTGGCGTCCTCCATTTGTAAATCCTTCCATCTTACCAAGTACTCATTCACTGTCTTGTTCCTCAAACGTTTCTCTCTAAATGTCAGAATCTGCCCAGGAACTAAAATCAAGTGGCCTTCCTCGTCCAATGGTGGTAAATTTGTGGAAGAAATGACTTGTTGGCCCAAGGCCTTCTTGAGGCAAGAAACATGGAACACATTGTGAATCCTGCTGTCCTTCGGTAACTCTAACTCATAAGCCACCTCTCTGATTCTCCTGATCACCCTATATGGTCCATAAAAACGAGGTTGTATTTTTTCTGCACCACTCTTCTTCAGAGAAGACAACTGATATGGTTGGAGCCTTAGAAAAACTAGATTACCAACCTCGAAGCTATGCTCCACCCTGTGCTTGTCTGCATATGTCTTCTGTTGATTCTATGCCATCCGTATGTTGTCCTTCAGGACCCTCAGGATGTCCTGACTCTCTTGTACCCAATCCTTGGCCTTGGGAGTTCTACTCTCACCAAATGCCAACTTCACAAATGACGGGGCATCATAACCATACAATGCCTTGAATGGGCTCATCTCGATAGACATGTGATGTGTGGTATTGTAACAATAATCTCCAAGGTGTAACCACATGATCCACGCCTTCTACTGTCCGGACACATAGTTGTGCAAGTACCCCTTAACCCACTTGTTGACGATCTCTGTCTGTCCATCTGTCTGGGGGTGATAAATCGTGTTGGGTGTCAACTCTGTCCTTGCTAGCCTGAACAACTCCTACCAAAAAGCACTAAGGAACCTGCTATCTCTGTCACTGACTATGACTCTAGATAGACTGTGAAGTCTGAATATCTCCCTGAAGAAGAGATCTACCACATGTGGGGCTCTATACTCAGATGGTATGGCAAAGAAGTGAGCGTACTTGGTCAATCTGTCTACCACCACATAAATACAGTCTCTACCCTACACCTTCGGAAGCTCTATGATGAAATCCATAGAAATACTCTCCCATTTCTGCTCCGGAATAGGTAAGGGCTGAAGTAGACTTGCAGGGCGTGTGCGCTGAGACTTGTTCTGCTGACAAGTTAAGCACTTCCTCACATGATGTAAGACATCCCCCTTGAGACCCTTCCAAGAGAATCTCTCATGACCCTACATGTATGTCTTCAAGTATCTTGGGTGCCCGACCAATGGTGCGTCATATACTGCTCTCAAGATCTTCTCTTTGAGTGTGGACTTAGGGACAAGATATATCCTTCCTTTGTAATAGATGATGTCATCCATTATTGTGTACTTGTCATCTTGTATGGTGCCATCTATCAGTTCCCTTGCAAAAGCGTTCTTGGAATAATCTACCAAAAGGGGAGATTTCCATTCTGTTGCAATCTCATACATGGAAAATGTTGTAGGTCTCCTGGACAAGGCATCTGCAACTACATTGTTCTTCCCCTTGATATACTCTATGTCAAAATCATATGCCTGCACCTTGCTGACCCACTTCCGTTGCCTCTCACTTAGATCCTTCTGCTCAAGGAAATGTTTCAGATTATTGTGATCTGTCTTCACTACAAAACGTCCTCCTACTAAATATTGTCTGAATTTGGCCAACACATGCATGATGGCTAGCATTCCCTTGTCATAGATGGGAAGAAGCCTCTCAGTTTCCCCTAGCTTTCGGCTTTCAAAAGCTATGGGATGTTTGTTTTGCATCAACACTGCTCCTATCCCCTCTCCGAATGCGTTAGATTCCAAAACAAAGGGCTGAGAAAAGTTGGGAAGTGCTAACACCAAACAAGTGCTCATCACTTCCTTCATCTGGTCAAATGCCTTCTGGGCCTACTCTATGCACCTGAATGCTCCCTTCTTCGTGAGGTCAGTCAATGGTGCACCGAGTTGGGAAAACCCCCTCACAAAGCGCCAGTAATAACTACATAACCCTAAGAAGCTCCGTAGCTCCGTCAATGATTTGGGTGTGGACCAATCAAGTATTGCCCGTATCTTCTCCTAGTGGACCTGTACCCTCTGTGCGCCAACAATATGCCCCAGATACAAAATCTCCGTCAAGCCAAACTCGCACTTCGTCTCCTTGGCATAAAGTGACTGCTCCTCCATGATGTTGAGTATCTTGTCTATGTGACGCAGATGATCCTCCCACGTCCTACTGTAAATCAATAGGTCATCAAAGAATACAAACAAAAACTTCCTTAGCTGCTTGTTGAAGATATGGTTCATGCATGACTGGAATGTAGCTAGAGTGTTAGTCAAGCCAAAGGACATGCCTAGAAACTCATAATGTCCGTAGTGGCACCGAAAAGCTATCTTGTGTACATCCTCGTTATGCACTTTGATCTGATGATATCCTTATCTGAGGTCTATCTTTGAGAAATAGATCACCCCATGTAGCTCATCAATCCTTAGAATCAGGTACTTGTTCTTAATGGTCTTCTTGTTCAGACTAGAGCTAGGTTGGATGTGTCCCATCGCCAAAAGCTCTTGAATAGCCTTCTCAATCTCGTCCTTGAACTTGTTCGGATGTCGGTGTGGGGTAGTGATGATAGGCTTAGCCCCCTCCTCGAGCTCGATGGTATGCTCAAATCCCCTATCTGGTGGTACTCCTGGTGGAATCTTCCCAAACACCTTGTCATGATTTCCTAGTAGCTCCTGTATGTCCATATGATAGTGCTGACGACCCTCCGTATTCTTTTGTGTGGTGACCAAACATTCTGCTGCCCATGTTGTGTCCCTATGCCTAAGGATTGCCTTCATCCTCTGAGATGATATGATCCTGGGCGGCTCTGTAGGCATACCTCTCAAAACAACTCTTTTGCCTTCCACATCTCTGAATTCCATCCTCATGACTTTGTAGTTCGTGGTGACGTCCCCTAATAAATAGAGCCACTGGACACCCAAAACTATGTTGATGTCTTCTAGGTCGACCATGTAGAAGTCATCAATCAAAGTATAGTTACCCAACGTCACACGTAACCCTCTGATCCTCTGAGTACAAGCCATATTGTACCCATTTGCTACTACCACACCGAACCCGTCGAACTCTTTTGTTGGAAAGCCCTTCATGGAAACTAATGCTGCATCAATGAAATTGTGGGTGGCCCCACCATCGATCAATGCTGTAAACCTGGGAACTCCCGATAGTGTGGCTATGACCACCTTCTTGGGCTCCTCATGTTGTGATTCATCCTCTTTGATCTCACTGCGTGGTTGCTCCTCCTTAGGACTGCTGTGTATCTCTCCCAGTGCATGACCTGTCTCCTCTTCGTCCTCCCCATCTAAAAGTACCTCTATGTAGTGTGCTTTCCCTTTATTGTGACCCGACTCCCAAGGATCCTTGTAGGTGAAGCAAAGCTTCTTTCGCTTGAGCTCCCTTTGAGTCTCCTCATCCAGGTGATCCTTCCCTGTCCAGTCCTTCTGAAAGGGTTTCTTGTCCTGATTCTTGGGAGTAATGTAAAGTTTGGTTGCCCCCTTTGTCTTTGGCACTGTATCCATCATGTCAAGCGTCCTCTTGATAGCATCTTGTAGTGTGGTTGGTCTGAAGGCCTTACCCCACCCACGCAAGGGCTCAACTAAACCCTCTATGAATAACATCACCAATCTATGCTCTGATACGTCTGTCACCTGTACAACTACCCTCTCGAACTCTGCAATGAAGGCCTCCGATGTACTTGTCTACCTTAACTGTGCCAACTCACGGAAGGAGATTTCTGGAACCTTCCTGTCGAATCTGTCCATCAATCTCTGTGTGAACTCCACATAAGACGAGATGCTAGCATGTCCTAATGTTACTAGCCCATGGTACCACCACTCATGAGCCTCACCATCCAAGTGCAGCGTGGCAAACTTGATGGCTTCTGCTTCCATCATTAGGTTGAGCTGGAAGTATGTATCCAACTTCTGGACCCATGATCTAGCTGAGCATCTAGATGAGCCATCATAGGGTGGGATGGACAGCTTCCCCCCCTTCCGCCTCAGATCAAYGTTTTGCTGCAGCCCTGGTGCTCCTCTATGCCCTTCCCCGGGTCTATTCCTATACTTGATGTTGCAGTAGTCATGCAAGGACATGGTTGCCTGAAACTCTTCTCCAAGTGTCGTATACTCTTGGAAATATGTGGAGAAATCCTCACTCTGATTCTGCTGCATTGGYTGCTGCTCAAGGAAGCGAGGCAGGAGGGGTGTAGGTGTCCTCCCACTCACTGTCTACTGCACACTCTGCCTGGGTACATGAGAATTGTCTCCTTCCACATGGGCTCTGTTGATCGCCTCTCCAATGTAGGTGGTCAACTCCATGTGCCACGAAGAGATGCATYATCAGATGCAAATTTGTCGAAGATTTTGGTTCTACAGGGCATGTTTGGCCCCAAAACTTCTTTTTGTAACTGGAATTTCCGCACCCCTACCTGGGTTAATAATGTAATAGGTCTGCATGAGTCATGTCTAAGTCAGTTACCTTGGGATCGGTTCACTGGGAGAGTTCCTTTCACCGAGGTTTTTTTATCCTCAGGTTATCAATTGGGCTTTTCAGCCTTATTGATTTCTCTTGAGTTTTTCCCTCACACTTGCAATAATTCCTCCAAAGTGGTGAACGATGTTCTAGTGGGCTTATATTTTGGTAACTATTGTAGGGAATCATTGTAAATGACCATGCAAGACATCTTAGAAAGTTTCGCGGAATTCCGTCGAGTCTAGTATAGGTTTTTTTAATTAATTAATTTTTAATTAAATTTCCCTAAGTTTGGAAGTTTAATTATTTAATTAATTAATTATTTTTGAGCAAAAATTGTAAAAACTAGGTCTTTGGGTTTTTGATAGGGGTATTTGTGCTCAAAAGAAATGGAATAGCACCCCCTACATCCATGGACCAAGTTTCAACTCAGTCGGACAATTTTTGCTATGGGTTTGTCAACCCGGAGTGTCAGTCAGTCAAAAACAACAATTTTAATTGCTAAAGTCCAAACATGGCAAAAATGTAATTTTGTGATAATGAGTTAGGGGATGATGTAAAGATGGATAAAGATGAGAGAGATTTTTCTTAACCTTTCCTAACCTTTTCCAACCCTCACATCACCCCCCCACATAGCCATAAAGCAAAAACGTCACTTTTTCTAGAGTGGTGTGCCTTCCTTCTATAAAGTCTCCAAAAAGTAAAAATTGATAAAAAAAATCAATGGGAGACTTATGCTATCCCTTGGCATGCTTTTTCTAGCCTTCCACTACCTCTTTGCTTCATCCCAATGCCTCTCCACTCCCCCCCCTCTTGTGGATCTCCTAGAAAAATTCGTTTTTATTGTTTGGGGCCTCTTCCTCTCCCTTGGAACAAATCCCATAGACCTCCCACTACCCTTTGCTTGATCCCAACACCTCCCACACCATTCTACACCCTAGATCTATGATCTAAACCGTAGATGGTGTGCCCTAGCCTTGAGATCTACTCTTATGCTTGGTGATGGACACTTGGCATTGATCCAAGAGGGGTGAGTTTGCCTCTCCAAGTATAAATAGATCCCTCTCCTCACTCCCAACTCACCATATCTTGAGCTATTGTCATGCTACTTGATTTTCCACTCTCTCTCTCTCTCATTGTTCCATCATTTCCATTCTTTAGCTCTTAGGGTTTTGGAGCAAGTATTTCTCCAAGATCCACTTTCTTGAGTAATAATAAAGTAGAAACTTTGGAGGATTTTGGAAAGAGCTACAAGTGTTTTGGTTCTTACAACACATGAGGTAACATTGTTTTGGTTTAATATTGTGGATACATAGGTAGATCTTAGGTAAAGTATTTTATTTGAGTAGATCTTGCAAAGAGTAGTCTCGTAGATCTATATATGTTGGCTAGCTAGATAAGGTGCAAGTATTTCATCTTGTTAGCTTAACCATCTATATTATCTATTGTATGCATGCCATTGTGTTAGATCTTGCGGGTTGACTTCAAGGGTTTCATTTGGGATGCCTTAAGGAAAAGTCTTTCATTGAGACTCTCATAAACTCCCCTCATTCTCTATCTATTGCTCATTCTTCTATATTGCTGTTCATTTCTATACATATTTCAGCTAGTTTAACTTAGCAAGATAGGTCATTTTTATCAAATATTATAAATTTTCTTAAGAAAAATTTTTGCCCTAAAAAGGCAAAAGTTTTTCTTCACTCTTTTGGTTGTGTGTAGCATTTCCAGCAAGCATAGCTTGCTGGTTTTTGCAGGTTCAGATCTGGTTGAGAGGGGTTTTGGCTACCCAAAGGCATCCACACAACACTCAAAGACCCCCCAAAGGGATTGGTAGCTATTTCTCAACCTCCTTCTTCAATTTCTAAGTATTTTTGTTCATTTCTTCTTCCTTTTCTTGCTTGCTAGTGGCTCATAGTTGTGGGAGAAGGAGTGGTATGGCCTCCTCCCACGTGTGAGCTCTTGGGTAGCTTAGAAGTTAGATCTAGTTTAGATCTTGTATTTTTTTGAATTTTTGAGCCTTTTTGAGCTAAGATGTGGGGTTTAGAAGGTGAAGTGGGCATCTTCTTAACCTAAGATGTGGGGTAGGAATTGCCTCTTGTTTGCTTGGTTTGCTTGCTTATTTCTTTCCTTAGTTTGTATCTCTTGCTTGCTTGCTTCTCTCTTTTCTCAATATTTTCTAAGTTAAGCAAGCTAATTAATTGCCTACCTATTTGGGAGAGGAATACCCCAAGAGGTAAGGTTAGGATTTTTAATATGTGATTGTGATCTAAGTGCTTAATGTTCTAAAATATTCTAGATTTAGATCTAACACTTAAATAAATGTCTAGCTTAAGCCTATTGGGCATCATAAATAACTTAACTAGATCTATTTGCATGCTTAAAGCTTTTCAAAGTTTAATCTTTCTATTAGATGCTTAGATCGATAACTCTAAATGTTTAGATGCTTCAATAAGTGAATGGTGTTTTTCTTTCATGCTTGATATTTAAGGCCATTTGCCACATGCTTGAAGTAATATCATTGATAAGTTGATAAGTAGGCAAACACTTAAATATTTTTCTTTCTCACACTTAATGCTCTCAATCATAAGATAAGTGTGTTTCTCTTTTCATCTTGTTGGCCAATTGTTCTTGCCCTTGTTCTTTCTTTCTTTACTTTGCAAGCTATCTAATTGTGCAATCAAGTGACGTGCTCTCACATAGCATATATGTGTTAATGCTCTTAATCTCATAAACTTAATCAACACATTTTTAGGCTGAAGTGAGTTTCGGCCAAGTCACTAAATCACCTTTTAAAAGTGTCATAAAACTCTTAAAACACTCTAAAACACTCCTAAAAGTCTACCTAATTCATATCTTAACTTAATAGACACTTTAGGGTACCTTAGACTACCATCTTCACCATCTAAAATGGGGATTGAGGGGCAACAGAAGGTGATTAGGCCGGGGACGGTCTCGTGGCGCAAAGCGTCCTTTTTGTGAGAACTCAATCTTTCGGGCTGACCTGCGAAGCTAGGGTAGGCCTTGTTGCCATACTTCTTGAACATCCAGCAGTCATTTGGCAATAGGAGGAGGAGGCTTTGGTGAAAGCTTAATAAAAAGTAACTAAAACTTAATAATTTTAAGGAACCTTAATAATCCAACCTTGGACTAAAATCTCTAAATACTTTGTGGGTTTAATAACTAAGAGTGGGTCTTCTTCATCTTCATAATACTTGTGCTTAAAACTCATGAATCTTCTTTGTTGATGTATTGATGATGTATTGATGATGATCTCATAAATGTAATGTGATGCTTTGATCTCCTTGTATCTTGCACATAAAATAGTCAAAGTGGTTAGCTTGTTTGTTGTAATCTTAGTATTCTTTACTTGTAAATCTTGTACTCAATATTTGATTCAGTTATTCTTTTGTAAGTAATATTGTAATCATACTTGTAAAGAAACCCTCTTTAACTTTAGTTGACC
This sequence comes from Picea mariana, assembly GCA_032191745.1. NCBI lineage: Eukaryota > Viridiplantae > Streptophyta > Pinopsida > Pinales > Pinaceae > Picea > Picea mariana. The sequence goes on from JASDQU011507565.1 coordinate 12,407, forward strand.
CCTTGCCCAATCTTAGGCACTAGTCTTAGTTGCCTTAGGAAAAGGTCTTGCTTAAACATACTAACCCTTGCATCTTGCATTTCTGCTTGTGCATCTTAGGTTAGAATCCCCCAAGCCTTAACAAATTAAAACTAACTCCTAGAACTTAACCCTAAAACTAATCTAGAAACTAGGGACTACCCCCCTTGGTTTCCCTAGGAGTGAGCCTAGACGGAAGAGGTTCCAGTCAAAGTGACAACGTGGGCTGTGAACTTAGGCATTGTGCCTCCAAGGACACACTAAGTGAGCCAGACTTAGCTCATGTTTGTAAGTGTGTATAAGGACGACAATAGGCTCCACTGTTGCTCCCTTCTACCTGAGATCTGTTCTGTCCATTAGCCCCATTGATATTGATGCCCTAGTTGTTACCCTGTGGGTTCAACAACTGTGTGAGGGTATCAATTAACTCTCTCTATCCTCTAGCAAAAGTCTCCCTCATTTCATTCCATCCTCTAGCCAAATCGTTTAGTATGTGGAGCACACTAATGTCATCTCTTTCATCCCTTTCCTCATTATAGTCCCCCATGTTCCCTGTTTCTTCTTCTTCTGATATTTCAGATAAGGGCTGTACCCCACGCCCTCGTCTTCTTGTCATCCAAGTAATCACAGGCTGGCAAGATCACCAGCTCTGATACCACTGTAATATCCCTAAGGAAATATGGAGGGTTTATGCTTGATTTTGTTGTACTTTAGACATACAGTTTGTAGGTAAATATCTCACTAGCAATTTCAACTGTTCATAATACCTTTTCCATCAAACAGATCAAATGCAACCAATTGTTCATAAGATAGGAAGTAGACTGAAATTGTTTATTATGACTATCACAACAATAATAAGATGCCAATGGCTGCTATAGCAACTACACAATTTCCCAAAAAACACAACAATATATGCTAAAACCTGAGAGTGTGACTGCTGTAAATAAATCTGATGTTTCCTTTGCAGAAGTTGCTTTAGATGATGTCGCCCAACCTGAGGAAACCCTAGTGCACCTTCTTCCCACCTCTGTTCGTCGCTGTTGGAAGTCTTATCCAACAAGGCGCTGTCTAGCCTTCCAGCTGCCAGCGAGCCCTCTTCCAGCCCTTCGGTCTGCCACAACTCCACCTGGGAACCCTTGGCCTTGCAACTGGTCCTCTCAAAGGTGATCCTGTCCAACTAAGATGGAGTTCGGTTCTCTGCCACATGCACATAAATGAGCTCGCCCCCCCTTCACATCTCCTCTTGCTACCGTTTCAGCCGGTTCGGCTTGCAGAAGGTACCTAGAACAACCTTCCAACGGTCAATCCTTCACCCACATCTACTGTGAAACCACGAGATGAAGTTCTGAATAAGGTAAAGGGAGAATCTGTCCAACTTTGAGCTAGGGTGAGCACAAGGCACCATTGAAACCCAACAACAAACAAGGGTTTTGCAAACCCTCCTAAAACCTGAGGAAACCTCCTCCAAAGACAGAAACAAGATGTTCCAACCGATTTCAGATGATGAGAAATGTACCTCCCTTCCTCCTTATATACTTTTTGTCCCTTGCTTGATCCCTTTTCTCTTTTTGCCACTTGGTACTTAAGGTGACTTGTTCCTTAAGTTAGGTGGCATAAAGTCACTTTATCCCCCTTTTTATTCCCTTTTTGCCCAAGGTCACTTCAAGATTATGACGCTACCTCCTTAGGTGACTTCACTCACCCCCCATGACTCCCCTTCTTTTGGGACTATAGCCTACGGGGAGCCCCCTATGCCACTACGTCCTCCCTCAACGAGGTCAAAGGGAAGGGGACATGACAAACCTGGGGGTGTCCTCATCGAGAGTGCTGAAGTTGATTCTAGTCTTGGCTGCCATGATTGTTATTTTCTTGTCAAGCGCCTAGTTTTGCAATTGTATATATTTCAATTTCTTGGCAAGCTTGTTGTGGGAAGCTACCCTTTCTGTTATGGCTTTGCTGAGAAGAGTTTTAATGTGCCAATACAGGTCTATGGTGCAGAAATAGTTCATCTCCCTTGCGTGAGTGGAACCTATGTTCGGGATCCATGGCATTAATTCAGTGTCAATTTCTGCATCAGGAGTCCTGCTTCTTTCTTGGAAAACCTCGGCTTCAAGATTGTCCATGGCGACCTGGGCCTCTAGAGTGATGTGGGTGGAGTAGTTCTCAGTGGCCGTGACCGCTTCATTATGAGCCCGAGAGATCGAAATTTGAGCTTGATGGCCTCTTCCTCGACCTGTCGCTCGAAACCTGTCCATTATGCTTAGTCCTTGTCTTTGCCCTGCACTTGTCTTCCAATGATAGCGACGAGCAAAGATGGTAGTGCATCCCCAGGCTGTTTGCTCACTGCACTGAATGTTGGAGTCGCGGAGTGGAAGAACCAACAGAGTTGAATGTCGCCTTCGACCATCTGCTTTCTTCATCTTGCTCTCTTCTTGAATGCTCGTACCCACGTCGTGATGACGCCTTGAATTGTTGGGCGTTCGACCTTCTTCCTCGTAATCATGACTGATGGGGTGGTGGCTACGATTGGTCGTTAACTTCAACACCGTTCTAGTACGTCCTAACAGAATGATCCAGTGAGATAACCAATCCTGTGTGGTTGGATCTGTTCGTGGATAGCCATATTTACTGTGGGTTAAGATGTTCATGGCTGCCTGCCTGATTCGAATTAAAGCCCTTAATGCTATATTAAAGATCTACATACAGTGTGGGTTGGGTGCATCTGCGTGGTGCCTGGGGATTTGCGTCAGGTCTCCTCATGGAACCCATGGGCCTGTGAGGTCCTGTCTCTCCACCATCTGTCACCCGCATCGGGGGACTGAAGTTGTTTTTGGCCAAAGTGTTCCAATCATGCTTCAGGGGAGAAGTCGCCTACATGTTCCATAGCTGGTCAATGCTACTTAGCTGAGTGGCAACCTCTTCATTCGCCATTCTGTCCTCTACTTTGTTAGTCGAACGTCGAACATGGGAGGGAATTATTACTTTGATGAGAGGCATGAGAGACTGCAATCTTTCAAGGCCCCCCTCCATTCTCCATCTTGAGGAAATTTTGCTGATTGGAAGACCACGGAGCATGTTCCAGAACATTCTAATGATGATGAGGAAATCGCCTTCCACAATGAGTTTATGATTTTTCTTTGATGGCAATGGTTAGGCCTTTGTCCAGAGCTAGGAGTTCAGCAACATTATTTGTGGCTACGCCCTATCCTTCTGCAAAGATTCTGAGAATGGTACCTTCCTGATTTCAGAATACACCTCCCAGGCTTGCCAAGCCCAAATTCCCTTTGGAGGCACCATCAAAGTTGAATTTGATGAAGCCTGCTGGAGGAGGAGACCAATGGATCGGAGACTAGGGACCAGGTTGGGGGATGGCGGGGATGCAAAGTTGGGCTGTTTGCTTGAGGCCTAAGGAGCTCATGATGATGGCGTTAGAGGAAGAGCATTGCTAGTCTTGTTCGGTCCATTTCTCCGTTAGAATGGTTTCTTTGATGTCTTTTTGTATTTGAGTCCATATGCTGTCTGTCTTTTGGCTTTTCCCATTGAAAATTCTCCGATTCCTTTCTTTCCAGATTTCCCACAAAAGAAAGCGCTGCCAGCGTCTGGACAGGATTGGATTGGGGAATTTGATCTGACTCCACTGGGCAATCATTTCATTAAGGCTGGCTATGTTTCTGGCAGACTTGCAAAAGGTAGCCGATCCTAAATCCCATAGACTTGAGGAGACTTGACAGGTGTTTAGGAGATGTTCTGTAGTCTCGCCTTCTTGACGATGAAGAGGGCAGATGGCAGGTCCTATAAATCCCCATTTTAACAGATTTTCTCAAGTCAGGATTTTGTTTTTTACCAGGAGCCAAAGGAAGAGTGAGACTTTGGGACAGAGATCTTGTTTCTAGATTTGCTGCCAGGTATGATTGAGGGTGGGGGGTTGTTTATTTTGAAGATTGTAAGCTTCTTTAATGGTAAAACTGCCTTTGGAAGTATGCCCCCATCTCAGTTTATCTTGTCCTTCATGTTTCGAGATTTTCTGGTTTTGAAGCTTCTCCCAGAAATCATCCCATTGCTGATGAGGACCATCCATTTCCAAGCAATCTTAATTGAACAGCTTGCATCAAATGGTCCTAATAAGAAATTGTAATATGTATACATACAGCTTGTGGCAAATGCCACTAGAATAGGATATCATAGCCTGAACAAGTTAGGAAACCTAGTCAGAAAGAAATTATGTATATATACATGCATCTTCTTTAGAAATTGCCTGTCTGTAACATGGAAACACTTGTGGATGTGTATTAGAGTATTGTCATACCTATTAGGGATTTTCTATCGTTTTGAATTTTTTTAGAATTCCCATTTTACTATGATGTTTTTTAGGTTGGTTGATATATTCCACTGGATGATACATGTTTAAGTGCTATATTTCTGCTCTAGAGATGTCCTTGAGAGAAAGGGAAATTTTGCCTGTTATCCTCAAACATATCTCTATTATAGTATTATTTCAGTGTGCCTAAGAAATTGTGCAATTATCTTTTACTGAAATAATGCCTGCTTATGTTAGTGGGAAAATCAAATTCATATCTCCAAAAGTTAGCTACTCAAATCTATGTTTCACACTCTGCACGGATTGCTGATTAACAACTTGGGTAGACAACTAAAAACACTGAACTGGAACATTATTGATGAGATTCATTTAAGTAATGCTGCGAGATTATTATTTTTTTCCCTTATATCTTCAGTTGTGAGAGTTGTTGGTCATGCTGCACGAGATTTTCCAACTCTCAGAGTTGGGGTTCACAAGCACACCCCAGCTTTTTTCAATGACCACTATTCTCATGGTTCTAGGGGATGTTACTGCTCTGATAGTGAAAATATGGCAAGGATCCGACAATCCTTATTTGCAACTAACGAAGAAAAGTGTAGAAGGCACCTTGCTATTATTTATTACCAAGATCCAAAAATAGACATCAGCATGGCTGACATGAAACACACCATGGCATAGAACTAACATGGATTGCCACATTAGCCAAACCCACCACTCCACAGAAGCCTCAGTTTAGGCCTGCATTAGTTCTTTGAACTTTCTCTCTTAAGTAAATTTGTTAAGCTTCTGTAAATTGTAACTATCCTCCAAAATGAGAACCTTCTCCTGACAAAACTAGATAAGCGTATGATGTAGATAATAATGACATTTCTGAGGCAACAAAAAGGCAGAGCAAGAACTTCACATCAGCCCATGGATGGGCCTGAAAACGCACATGCATGTATCACACGCCGGGTTTCTATGAACCAGAAGCTATGTCAGTAGCAACTAATCATCACAGGAACCCTAACCACCTCCAAGAAATTCAGAACTAGGTAGAATGGTCAGACAGTACAAACATTGCTATGTCCACTCCAACATATCTTAGCCTCAGCTTATTGCTTTGCAAGAAGACAGCAGCTGCCCTTCTGTGAAAATCCATAAAACAATTCAGCCAGAGATGTCATCCACTGTTGCCAGCATAGTAAGTCCCCACAGCTTACAAATGCACTAACAGAAGCTCCCTACTGAGGACTCAGGACAGAGCGGATCTAACTGTCTACAAATGTCACCATGATAATAACGTCCTTCATGAAGACAAAACCCATATCCGCCTAGATATGTGCCAATTCCTCTGACATAGTACCTCACCACTAATCTTGGAGTGGAATACCCCAGCTCAAGTGCTCTTCCTTAGCTCCTCTCTAATAGGTCACCGACCATCATCCTTGGTGAACTGGCAGGTTCAACAAGTTCTAGGTGGCTTGGCAAGAGGTTCTGAGAAGCAACTTGATTCCATGCAATGATATATTATTTAACAAGTTTAGAATGTATAATTAATCAGTTACATAGCTAGGGAAGAACTGAGGCATTCAAATTCTGAGCCATGTCATATTTTCTGTTAGTAACTATCATGTTAGCTTTTTTCCAATAAACATAGGTACTGTTACCGCTCAAACACTCACTAAGGAAAGTCTGACCTTGCGCAGGAGAGCTTGGGGCCAACTACTAGGAAAGCCACTTGTTACCTCCCTAGTTGCACCGGGCAGGACCAACGATGATCCGCAAAGATTGAACAAGTCACTTGTTCAAAATCAGAGCTCAGAGGTCCAGCCAGGTCCTATGACCCCTTCAAATTTTCTTCGTCTTCTTCTTCATGTATGATCCATACCCCCATGGGGGAATTGTAATAAAATGAGCTAGCATGATGCTTCTTTTATGTAAAAGGCTTATCACCCTAAGACTTGATCATCGGTGCATACTCTAGAGTGTTTTTTTTCACTTGTTAATTATATCTTGCTCTTCAACGAGTTATAATTTCTAAGTTTTTTCATTCACTACCTCCAAAGCTGGAGTGTGTACTAATGGTTAGGCCTTAGTGTGTGTTGTTTGAGTCTAGTGTCTAATGTATATTACCATGCTAGTCATTATTTTTGAGTCTTATGGACATGCATTAGGTCCCTCTAGGATTTTTTAATTATTTTAACAAGTCATAAAATTTTCCGCAAAATGAGATTTTTACCTTGTAATTTGATGTAATAATAAAAAAGTGGTACTAGGAGGTGTTATATGCCTTGGGGGTATTCGTTTTCTAATCCAGAATACCCCTTTTATCCCTGTACCCCCTTTCCGAGAGAAATTATTGACTTATTCTCTTATAAAAGTCAATTTTACTCGAAAAAGGTGACAAAAGACAAATAAATCAGCATTCCCTTTTTTAAGGAAACATGTCGGAAACATGTTTTTCCTTGTCTTTAGTCTAACTCGCCCTCTCTGCTAGTTAGTGGCACTTGAGGTGAGTTCTGAGTGACTTGAGAGGAGTCAAGGATGAGTTAAGTGGCGAGTTCACTGTAGATGGCAGAGATCTCTATGTGAGGTGCACCCTCCCTCTCAAGAGGTGGCACACTCTTGGAGAGATGCTCCTACCTCTTGAGAGGTGGCGACCTCCCTCTCTCCTTTTCTTGCAGTTGTGGCGAGCTATCTCTTGTTTGGGGAGATGTGTCACATATCCTGCCATCCATTTGGCTCATTCAACATTGGGATTGGTGCCCCTCTCCTTGGGAAGTGTGTCCCCCTTTTCTATATATTCAAGCACTCTTCTCCATTTTGGGTTAATGGGAGTTTGGGTATAGCTTGGAATTGTACTTGTAATTTGGATATCATTTTGGAATAAGAAGACTTTGGAGGTCAAGAAGGTGGCTAGCATGTGTTGTGTGGATGTTTGATGTTTAACATTTCATATATGAGGTAATCTTTGCTTGTTTTATTTGCATTTTGATTTGTTAATGTTGGCCTTTGAAGGGGTGTTGTCACCTAGTAGGAAAGATCTTCTAAACTAGTTTGTTTCTTAGATATTTTGTCTTTTTACATATGCGGTTAAAGATTTGCATGCAAATTTTGGTTAATTACATGCTATCTAGATTTCATTTGTAGGGAGCACCAATATTGAACAATTTTGTACAAGTTTTTCTAAGATTTACAGGTCCTCATGCATGGAGAAGTAGCTGGACTAGTTTTTACCTTCTATATGCTTCATGCTTTTCGAGAACGTAGTCTCTCAACTTGCCACCAGAAGACTCCATAGCCCAAGGATTCCACTTACCAAGCTTCTCTCTCTCTCTCTCCTTCTCTCAAAAAAATCCAATACTTTCTGGTTACTTTTACTTGCATGCAAGAAGATCCAAGTTTCATTTATAAATCTTAATTAGATCTTTATTTTTGCATGCATGCATGCTAGATCTAGTTTGCACTTATAGGTTTTCATCTGAAGTTAGATCTAGCATAAAAAAGGTTTATCTTTTAGCAAGTATTTCATTTTAAATTTTAAGGCTAAAAGGTAGAGTTAATTATAAGAGCTTTCAAGTAAACATTTAGCAATCTTAGTGCCATTTTGCTTGTTGTTTTAGGACAACAAACAAAATTCACTAAGAAAGCTTGTTTTTTGCTTGCTTTCTCAGCCTTTTGTTGTTAAATTTTCTGATTTTCAGATCTGATAATTATTGCCTTATGATTTAAATGCCATTGTTATCATAGAATAATTACACTGAAAATCTCAACAAGGCTTAGCAGACTTGATGAGAGGTTGTTGTAAGTAAATATTGTATGAGATGATATATTACAATTGAGGGCCCCGATATATATACTTGGGTGGAGCGCCTTTTTATTTAATGGACGTCTTTTCCGTTATTGTCTTTTCATTAATTAATTAATTATTAATTATTAATTATTGATTATTTATATATTTATACATTATATTATAAATATATTATTTATATATTATATTTATGTTGATGATTATTTCCTCACTTGCATGTCTAATTAATATAGATCACTCCATCCTGGAGCAAGCAATGTGAGAGCACCTCAAGTCTATCCACTCCTTGTTAGGAGAAAGACTACGCTTGGGCCATTCACCACTAGCAAAGCTCCGTGAGTAAATGAGTCATTTCCCTTGGTCAAATCAACATGACCAATATGGGAGAATGTCTGCCCGATGCTGCTAACTGGAGAAACATCAACATTTGCTAACTTAGTTCATAGTTTTTTTACTTAGAATTTTTTTGCGTAAAGCTAACATTTTTTGCAGGCTGTCCCAAAGAATTTTGGACAACTTTCTTCCACTTTTGCTTGCTGATTTTTGCAAGTTAACGAATAGCTAAGCGGAAACTCTACCCAAATTTTGAGGATCCAGATCTTCCAGGACCACCCAAGGCGTCTTATCTTCTTCTAATCTATATTTTCCATAATAATTTTGTAAGTTTGTTGGCCTTGAATTATAAAAGGACCACAAACATTCTTCCAAAACTATTGTAACCGAAAAGAAAGAGTGGGATAACCCACTAGGCCTGCCATCCCCCAGCCCTTGGGGGGATCTGTCTCTTTTTGTGTCTTGTCTCTTTACTTGCTCTTTTTTATTTTATTTTTGCAAAGTTAAAATAAACCCAAGCACCACAAAACATTAGTTTAGTTTCAATTTCTAGATTAGATTAGTTTAGATTTCAATTTTGCATTTCCTTTAAGTTATTTCAATTTCACAAAGCAATAAACCTTCCCCCTCAGTGCCTTAGTATGCTCTACACCCTTGCGAGCTTTGCTTGATTTGGGTGGGAATAAAAAAGGGAGCCGAGTAGTTTTAACTAGGACAATATTTTTTCAGTTGTTGCTCAAAGGGACCAATACACGTGGGATTGCATGTGAGTTCAAGGGGAAAATTTGAGATCTTAGGTTCTCTTTGTTGGAAAGTAATAGATGTGCTTGTTTAAGCATAGACAATATAACAATATTGTCACCCAACCATAGGCCGAAGCCACCCCCGAGCACCTTAACCTTGACAGAGAATGATTCCGAAAGCAAACCAATAGCCAACCAAGGCTAATGCATCAAGCAAAGATAATCAAGACTGATCAGAAAGTCCTGTTATCGCTCAGTTTGTAGTCTAGGTCAAATAGCTGAAAGGTAAGGATCAAACTGGCGTAACAGGAGCTTCCCCACCCACTGTCACCTCGATGGGGGGCTCTTTCTATTTAGGGTGGCTAATCCCAAGGGAGATGTCCCTGGCAATCTGGGGTTTTGAAAGGCTAAGGGTTAAAGGATCATAGTAAGTTTTCCCTTTCACAGATTACCGCCAAGAAGATAGTCAAGGTGAAGGTATTCCACAGAATAGGCACCTGTTTGCGAGACAAGGCAACAATGAAACTAAAATGTGCAACAGTGGTTAGTACTTCATCAATTAATGACTATCAATAATTAATATACATGAGCACAAATAGCAGTAATTATTGACGAAGTCAATGATTGCAAAAAATGACTATGGCTTATAATATTACTTCTCAATAATACTGGAAATGATATAGCATTCAATGTATAAAATCAATCCTTGAAATTAACACAACGCATTAAATATCATTTAAATGCTCACATACAAGGGTTGCTGCGTCACTATACTTGCTAGAGGGTGACATCAACTTTCTTCTAGGTTAGTTTGGTAGACAATGAGGTGGACATTTTGCAAAATAGGCCAATGAAATTAATCAACACTTCAATGTCTATCATTAGATGACATAGCCACAACTTTCTACCAACCAAGAGCTTAAACTAGGCATGACGTCATCATCAAATTAGGGTTAGTAAGACGTTAGGGTTAGTTAGGGTTTCAAATTTAGGAAGTTTGAAAGGTTTGTTTTGACACGAGAAACTCAATGTTGGAGGTTTAGACTAGTGCCTTAGGGTATAATGGAGTCAAGGAGCAAGGGCTAAGGTCTCGGGAGAATCTAAATTCAAGGACAAGAGAGTTAGGCTTGATGGTGCTGCAATGGCAGGGCCATG